>MU188761.1:2466-42453 GCA_016904865.1 Pissodes strobi
AACTTGTATAGGTAATTTACACCGAAAAATATTCAATTGTCTTCCTTGGATATTGGCCATATTCCAGGGGTGATAATAGTTAATAATACTAGTATTCAAATAATATCATCAGTCAAAGCAACATAATTGACGTCACTGTAAGTTACGTATACATGTATTAAATATCTACTGTTATTTTTAAATTCCGGCAATGTTTACTATCAATGAAAACAAAATATCAATATTATATAATCACAAATAGTCGGCAATATGTCTCAAGGCAGACCAAGTTTACGTGCTAATTTTTGTTATTATTTTAAAAACAAAACCCGTAACAGAGAGTTACGATGTACGTTTCAAAAAAATAAACAAGCAAGCCATCGACTTGGAATTCGCTGACAATAGTTGAAATAGAAATATGCACCTGTGGGACATACTAATACCTAAATATAATTCAGATAATTTGAATATAATTTTAAGCGTATTATAATTTATGGAAATATCAGCCGGCGATTTTATAAGTTAAAAAATAAAAAACCAATGATTAGTGTAAAATAAATATATATGGGAATAATATACAGAGGAAAAACATAATATTAAATATAATGGAAATAATTAGAGTAAAATAAATATAGATAATAAGTTAAAAATAAACATGTAGGTCAGGTAAACAATCCGGTCTTTAATGACCCCATCTTAAATGAGCTGGTGTCCTGCCGGAATACATAATGGAAAACTCGAAGAAACATATTGAGGGGCACACCGATCGAAAAAAAAAAAGAAATGTGAGTTCTTACCGTAGGAACTTCCGGAAGTGCACGCCTGGCTTTTCTGCGGTATGCACGAACAAATCTTCTCTCTTTAACAGAAAGAAAGCGGGTGAAATAATACGACAGTAAAACAACAAGGGACATTTTTTTAAAGGATTATACAAATTTTTTCTTTACTTACGGCAGGGCACTTCCATCATGTACACTTTAAATTCTAAGACACAAAGAAAAATACGACCAAAGGATTTTTTTTTAAATATATAGGGTACAGTATATAACGGGATACTGGGTCAGGAAAAATGCAAGGTATCAAAAAATAGTTCTCGATTGTTTTAACACCAAGATGTTTTTTAATAATATTTACAGCAATGTTCAATTTCGGCTAAACATACACGGCAGACCAACTAAAAAATAATATGATACTTGCATAGGTTTAAGGCACCAGTTAATAAAAATATGCTGTATGATTTCAAATAAGAATTAGTACTAGGTGATAAAAAATTGAAATGACGGTCATTTAAAAAGATAGAAAACAAAATGTTAATATTAAGCACTTATATTTGGTTTATATTTGTTACATGTACCTGAAGCACTCACTAGTCAATGGCGATGGAGTCCTGATATACACAGCAGCCAAAAAGGAGTCCGACAAAGATTCTGAATTTAGCAAGGACGCAGATCGAGACCCCTTGGCTGGAATCCAGGACCTAATTATGCTAGGGACAAGTGCTCAGACATAACCTAAATTTAAGTAGGTACAGAACGATATGACTATTCGAACATTGAGGACAGCTGGTTAATATTATTTAAGGGGGTCCACTCCTTTTTGAACATACCCATCAAAAATTAGTTTTTGAGCGTCTCTAAGATAACGAAATTAGTTAATTCTTTTCTCAATCAAGTCTTTATTTATTGAGCAGATTCTTTCCTTTTTGAACTTTCTAACCGTAAAGATGTTTTGCATTGGGGACCAATGCTAGTTGAAGGGGGGCATGTGTAAACTAGAAAGCGTAATAACAAAAGAACACTCAGTCTAATGTTTGAACTTGATACTTGACATTGAAGGATGAAATATTAGGAGTATTATCTAAACATGTTTTAAAAACAATCAGTCAAATATCAACAAAATTTAGTATAAAAGAACGGGCAAATCAAGTAGACGACAACTTATCTGGTTGAGTAGTTCCCTTTTAATTAAGGCAAAACGCTCCTCCTGTAAGCTCAAACCCTCCCGATCCTGATGATCTGGTTAAGTAGTTCCCTTTTAATTAAGGCCAAACGCTTTTCTGGTGACCAGGGTCAAACCTCCCGACCTTGACTATCTGGTTAAGTAGTTCCCTTTTAATTAAGGCCAAACGCTTTTCTGGGAACCAAGATCGAACCTCCTCTATAGTGATGTCAGTGTAAAAGTAAAGTGTAAAAGTAACGTAAAACTTAAAGTAAAAAGTAAAGTGAACCATAGATAAAAGTGAAACCTAATTAAAGCATACCAATATAACTAAAACGAATTATAACGCTCATAACAATTTAAACTAAAAGTAAACTCAAGGGAGCCGAATAGGTCGAGTCCAGTCAGTCCTCATCGAATGGTCATGCGTTCTACGCTATTCTAGTAAATTGTATTTAAACATAGTCGTCATTCTAAGTGCATTCCTTCCTGTATCTGAAGACCAATATACGTACAGTTTGTTTCGAATTAAGCGAGTCGTTATTCCATCTGATATACAACCCCCAGTTCAAGGAGGAACGCCGCCAGTAATCCCACTCAGCAGCAAGCATCTGGGAAGCGCCCAAATTCCTCTTTGACAATATAATTAGTTCTGCAGATGATACGTTGTCATATGAGAATATTTATCGATTCGACTGAAAAAAGGCAAGTTCGATATTGAATTTTGTGTGTATTCAGCATAATACTAAAACTTTGTAGGTTATGAAAGCGTAAACATGAGAATATCATAATAATAAAAATAGCATTGTGAAATTGATACGATTAAAAATTCGATTCATGAAGTTTTACTGAAATTACTTTAGAATGAATGAAGACTATTTAGATTAATTTATTTTTTCAATCTGGAAATTGATAGAGAAACTGAAATTAAGTTATTAAATATATTTTTCGGTATTATTAGTGCTGTCCAATGCATAAGAACCGGCTTCGAAAATATATCACACAGGTTATGATACTTACCCTTGTTGGTTCTGGTGTCATATGAACACCGTCGATTTTGAAGCATTTTTTTGATTCTATGGAAAGATTACATCAAATACACATTACCGCAAATTGCGGATGAAGCACATTTTCTCAAAATAGATTGAAAATTAAAATTAAAATTTAACATAATTTTTTTTCTAATAAACACAATTCCAGTACACTTTGAATAACAATAACATAATATAAAGCTTCTTTTCATATAAATTGCAAATAAAACTGTTTTTTGCACTTTAAAACCATAATATAATATTTATGAGATAAACGTCAACATGACTATTTCTTAAAACATTATTATATAGGTTGGCTTAGTACGCCTCAGCTGTCTGTTGTATGGGTACTTGCCAAGTGTAATTTCTATTTGGTTCCAAAATATAACAGCCTCGTTTTATATGTTTCAAAAGTACTGTGGGACGAAAACTTCTTATAAATGACGATTCTTAATAGCTTTGTTTAATAAAATAACAATAATTTGAATATATGATTTGCTATAGAATTAGATGTTACACTAGAAGGGGGTCACTTTTAATAATAAGTCATATAAACTAATTCATTTATTTTATTGAAATAGGTACAAATTTAAAAGATCATTTGGATTAGTTTAAGAGAGTATCACGCGTAGTGCGTTTGTTTTGTTACTTTGAATTAATTTTGATTTTGTGATGGGCGGGGGTGCTTAAGCGCGTAGCGCGCTCGCCTCTATGCAGTTCTTTGGCTAATTAAAGTTAGTTTCGATTATTTTTGCTTAATCTGGAATACGTCAATTAGTGGTAGTTTTGGTTAGTTTAGGTTAGTATGGGTTAGTTTGGGTTAGTCTGAGTTGCTTTTGCTTAGTTTATGATAGCGAAGAGAAAAGGTCGCGTAGCGCGCTATTCTTTTTATTTTGGTTAATTAGGGTTAGTCTGGGTTAGTATGAGTTAGTTTTGGTTAGTCAATACTGTTCCAACCAAAATGAGAACAACTGTCTGATAGTGTCTTCTAGCCCCAATAACGTTCCAATATACAAATTTGAGAGAAAGAATAATTTTGTACGTGTAGAGACAAGCTCAATATGTGTGTACTCCGTCTATATTTCCCCTAATTGCCCAATGGGTAACTTCGAATCTGCCCTAGATGAACTCTTGATCAGTGTATACCAGAAAACTTATTTATCCAATCTACCAGTAATAGTAACCGGGGACTTTAATTCATAAAACCCATTATGGGGAGGAAATGTCCTAGATCAAAGAGGAAAAAAACTATATGAAGGCCTTGCGTCTATGGGACTGGTAATGCTTAATGATGGCAAGCATCCCACCTTAATAAGGGACAACGGAAAATCATTCATAGATCTTACGTTTATATCTGAAGAAATCCTGCAATGGGGAAATGTTAACTGGCAAGTGTTACATGATCAAGAGGCTCTAAGCGACCATCAATTTATATTAATAAAAATTCCTGCAAAAAATAAAAACTTAAGAAAAACTCGATACATCAAACAAGTGAAACCAGACGTCTTCGAAGAAAAATTAGCTGAATTCTATAGAAATTCCGAAGGAAATGATATTTCCACTAGAATCCAAAGGCTCCAGGAGACCTATAACTCCTCGTGTGGCACCTTACGGGCGGACGAAAATTGCAAGTTGCCATATTAGTGGAATGATATGACTGAGGCACAAATCAGAGATGTCAAGGCGAAAAGAAGGAAATTCATGCGAGAAACCGACAACAACACACAAAGACAAAATCTCAAGTTTGAATACAAGGAAGCAAGAAACATCCTCACCAAAGAAATTCGCAATGCAAAAAAAGGGAAATGGAAAGAGATTATCTCGTCACTACAGGAAGATATCTACGGGCAAGCTTTCCAAATAGTAAGAAACCAAATAAAATCTATAGGTCCTAGAGTTACGCTAAAGCTGGAAGAAAAAAACCAAGATATTTAGACAATTGTTCATCACAGAAACGGAAAATATCATGGTCTTGGATGAAACAGAAAACTGTAATACGATCCCGGCTGTTACAGAAGAAGAAATGAGACATGCCATAAGTCGTATTAAACTCGGTAAATCCCCGGGTCCCGATAATATGAAACCAGAACATATTAAAACACTGCTACTAGGAAACGTCACCTTCTTCTCAAATCTATTCACTGAGTGCTTAACCAAGGGCTCTTTCCCGGAAAAGTGGAAAATTTCTAAATTAATTTTAATTGAGAAACCCGCAAAAACCAACGAAGACGAGAAGAAATATCGACCGATTTGTCTGTTGGACGTATTAGGTAAAACCTTCGAGAGTGTCATAAATGCCAGATTAAAGAGAGAAATTGAGAACCTAGGAGGACTTAACCCAAATCAGTTTGGTTTCATTGGCGGACGCTCAACTTGTGATGCAATTATGAAAATCCTAGAAACAATAAAGGCCAACAGAAACGAAATAACTAGCATCATATGTATTGATGTAAAAAATGCATTTAATACTGCAAATTGGACTCTCATCTTGAAGAAACTCATAAGACGTAGAATTCCGAAATACCTAATTAATATAATAAAATCCTACTTAAATAATAGAACTGTCATGCTGGATAAGAGAACAAAACAAGCCATAGGGTGAGGCGTTCCGCAGGGCTTGGTGCTAGGCCCAACCCTGTGGAACGTCCTCTATGATGATGTCATGAATGTGTGCAATTGCGAAAACGTCAAATTAGTGTGCTACGCCGACGATCTGGTGGCGGTAATAAAGGGAAAAACTATTGAGGAGAACGTCTTATGGGGAAACACGGCTCTACATTGCATTAATTCGTGGATGGCCGCAAATAAGCTGGAGGTAGCTCCTGATAAGACGGCAGCAATAGTTTTCAGATGGAGCTATAAGAATAGAAGAAATATCCAATACACCTTTGGTGGACATACGATATAACCGGAAAAAACAATGAAATACCTAGGCATAATAGTTGACTATAATTTAAACTTTACGGCTCATACAGACTACATCATACAAAAATCCAACAACGTTTTTAAAGCAATCCAGGCTATTCTCCCAAATATCGGTGGCCCTGTGAGTTCAAAAAGAAGATTAATTGCAATGGCCTTGCAATCTATATTGCTCTACGCAGCACCGACGTGGATAGGAGCATTAAAAAGTAAAAGAAATAAGTCGAAATTGGCGCAGTGTCAGAGAAAAGTTGCAGTAAGATGCTGCTGCGGGTATCATACCATTTCTGCAACAGCAGCCACAGTCATTAGCGGATTGGTACCAATACATCTTCTTATCGAAGAAAGAGCCCGAATTCAAGGACAAATTACCCAAAATACCACAGAAGAAAGCATCAACCAAATTAAAGCGAGAGAACGAAGAAACACGATGGATACATGGCAATTAGAATGGGGCATGGAAACTAGGGACGCAAATTGGACAAAAACGGTTATTAGAGACATAAATTCCTGGATTACCCTTAAACACGGAGAAGTCACCTATTCGATAACAGAGTTCCTGTCCGGACATGGATGCTTCGGAACATACCTATTTAGATTTAAGAAAAGGGACTCACCAAGATGCATCTATGGCGACGGAGAAGAAGATTCGCCAGAACATATGCTTGTAGAGTGCAGCAGATTTGTACAAATAAGGACACAGACAGAGTTCGAACTGGGTCGTAGACTCAGCAAAGAAAACTTCACCAACATCATGTGTAGAAACAGAAATTGCTGGAAAGCTGTAGAAAAAATTATGACATTTATGGTAGAGACAAAGGAAAAAGAGGAGAAAAGAAACGAGATCGAAGAAGCGAGAAACTGGTGAGAAGAAAGTACTGAAAGCTCTTGTCTTGATGAGATATTTCTTCCTGGAATAGTGCCGAGACAAGAAGCTGTGAGACCAAAAGAGGAAAGGGTTTTAGTCGGTCGCTGCGGCGGAGTCCGACACTCCCCATGGTCGCCAGAATGGCCCATCACCAAATGAATGCTTAAACACCTTGTCTTAATTAGGGTTAGTTTGGGTTAGTTTTGGTTAGTATGGGTTTCTTTTGGTTAATCTGGGTTAGCTTGGGTTAGTTTTTGTTGGTTTGGGTTAGTTTTGGTTAGTATGGTTTAGTTTTGGTTAGGCTCGGTTGGTTTTGCTTAGATTGGAATAGCGAAGAGAGTCTCTTTACTTTGGTTAATTATGGTTAGCCTGGGTTAGTTTTGGTTAGTCTTGGTTAGTTTGTATTAGTCTGGGTTGGTTTTGGTTAGTTTCGGTTAGTGCTGGCTAATTTGGGTTAGTGTTGGTTATTTTGGGTTAGTGTTGGTTATTTTGGGTTAGCTGTGGTTGATTTACTGACAAGCGTGCGTAGCGCGCTTGTCTTTTAAAATTATTCCGTTTTATGACAAATATACTTGATCTAGGGCATTTACTGGGTAATGAACAGATTGAGCCGACAGTGTAAGTAAACTTTTGTTATATATATATATATATATATATACATGTATGGATAAACAGCCAGGGTTAGTTTTGCTTAGTGTGGGTTACTTTTGGCCAATCTGGGTTGGCTTGGGTTAGTTTACATTAGTCTGGACTAGTTTTGGTTAGCTTGAGTTACTTTCCATTAGTCTGAATTAGTTTTAGTGAGTTAACAGACAAATGGGAGCTTATTTGGTTAGTATGAGGCATATAAGGAACAAGCACGCGGTGTCACTTTCACAAGTTGTTATTCTACTTTATGAAACATGCTCTTAGACTTGGCAATTTGCTTACTTAAAAATCAAGAAGGTTAGCCAAGTCTGTCAACATTGCAAATAAATTATCATCATTTCGCATTTAAATGTCACTAAACAGCCTCATTTTTGAAATTTCTTTTTCAATTTTTGGCGTCAAAAGTGCTTCATCCGCAAATTTGTTTCCATTAATGTGTTCCATTTGATGTAATCTTTCCATTGAACCCAAAAAATCTTTAAAATCGACAGTGTTTATATGACACCAGACTCTTTTCGAAGTATTCCACGTGTATATTTGTATAGTAGCTGAATAAAGTTCCAAATTTCTTCGACTCGCGCGCACTATCGTTCGTCATTTCTCCCACTGCCCTAACGCACAGAGCGAATACTCAATTGAATAGTGAGCTGACCGCCGGTATTTTTCTTATTGGAATGCCAGATGGCGTTAAATATCATTCAAATGGAACGCCAGATGGCGTTGAATCTATTCAAATTTCTCAAGTTATTCGTCTGCCGATCATATATGCCAGCATCAATCTTTCGCCCTTCAGAAATATTTTTTTATATATAAAAAGTGTTCCTTCTCCTTTACTATACTCTAATCTGTAAATATCTGTACAAAATTTCATGAGAATCGATTGAGTAATTTACGCGTGAAACCGTAACAAACAAACAAACTCATATTTGCATTTATAATATTAGTCTGGGTTATAATTAAGAGTATTTACCAATGCTACAACTACACCTCTGGTAGAGTGCAAATAATATCGAGTAGTGTCACTCAGCAAAATCGTTTTGATGTTTTTGCATCAAACGCAAAAGCCGCCGCACACCTGCAGCACGGTATAAATCAGCGGGCAGTCTGTCAGAAGTGATTCAAAAAGTATTCCCTGCTGCAAAATTATTTTCTCTTAATCTTCAAATTATGAGAAACAGATCTGTTCTGATTCACAGTCAGACAGAATGTCGTATACAACTTAATTCTAGTCAATTATTAATAATGCTGTCATATCTGACGGTTACAATGGCGTTAATATTAGCAACACGAACCGTGAATACAGACTTAGATAGAAATTACAAAGTCACAAATTTGCTGAAATTATGTCAGACCTAATATAACACGCTAAACCAATTTTGCCAGTACTTTTGAGGAGAATCAACTCCTTTGCCAAAACTGCAACGCGGAAGATACTAAAACAAAAAAAAATGTCAAATTTTACTCGGGATGTGTATATAGTTGGTTATTATGAAAACCAAAAAATTTATTTCTTCTAGATAATTATTAGAGTATGCAATCCTGCACAGTTTAATAAATAATATATTGTGTAATATGAGATATTCGATATCCTTACCTTTAAACATTAAGATTAAGTTTATCCAAAAAATACTCAACATTTACAGCTAAATTGCACGCTTGTAAAAAAAATAATTGGTGTCAATCAGGATTACAGGAAAAGGAATTTTAAAATTAAATTACAGCACCATTTCATGCACACAGAGTAATTAAACAGAATCAATACACAACTGTATGCTGTTCATAAAGTGATATCAATTTGTGATAAAATCCTGATTTGACTGGCTGAAAAAAAGAAAAAGTAGTCTCCTGATTGATTAGTTTTGTAATGCGTAAAGCAATCGGCTGCAATTACTTACGCGCTCTATGTTTTCGTTTTAGAAAATTTTCCCATAATTGTTAGCTAATATAATAATCTGGTTTGAATTAGTCTAAACCACAATTATTTTGTTGAAATCCCTCTTATTCTTAATAAATGTGTAAATAAGTATATTTAATATTTTCCATTTACTTATTCAAGTTCATTACCAGTTCTAGTTTTAAAAACTCGGTTTTTTCTATTTATAAATCAATCATCGTATTAAAACGTTCCACTGCAAAAACTCATATCTGCCATGATTTGCTAAATTTGGCTCAGCTTTAGAATATAATGGAGATTTATATTCAATATTAATGCAGCATTCACTTCACGAATAATTACCGATGATAAAAACTTGATTTAGGGAAGCAGTGAAGTATTGATTTTATTTTTAAAGGCATACGTAGAGAGTCCTCACTTCTTGTCTTCCATTTAATTTTTTATCAATAATACTTATTCTAAAAATGCTAAAAGCAAATTTTTGGATAGATTATTTTTTATGGCTTTAATGTGTGTTAAATACAATCAAATAAAAGTTTACCATGAGTGCTCAATATTGGGATAGTAAGAAACGATTCGTGGATTATAAATTTAAGGTCATCAGCTCCCATCAACTATAATGATAGTTGAACATAAAATAAATACATACTTTAAGCAAGAGTAGTGTATTCATGAGAGAGAGTCCTGCTGGAGAAGGTAAAATCCCTCTTTCAGGAGGACCTCTCGTCATGAAATAAACGTGCTCTTTTATAATTTTAATACACATTTTCTATCATTTTCTATCTTAAAGATACAGACACAAGACATCCTATAATGTAGCGTTGTTTAAATTCGTTGCGGTTAGCGACCCACCTGTTTGGCCCTGTCTAATGATAAAATAAGAAATTACTCTGATATTAAAACAGATAACTCCTCAGGATTGATTACATTTCCCTCTATGATGCAAATATTTCTCATTTATGTTGACCTTGTGTTATATCGTCTTTCAACCTACCCACACTTTCTTCCCTTCCCCCTTCTTCTTCTTTAAGTGCCTTCTCCGCGGTGGAGGTTGGCAATCATCATCGCTATCGCAGCTTTTGAGGCAGTTGCTGTAAAAAGTTGTTTGGAGCAGCAACCAAACCATTCTCTCACATTTTTTAGTCATGAATTACGTCTTCTTTCTGCCTTCTATTTTCCCTTGCATTATTAGTCGTAAGAGGCTGTACCTTTCGCCTCGCATTATGTGTCTCAAATAATGCAGCTTTCTCTCCTTAATTGTACGTTCGGCTTCTCTTTGTTTACCAATTCTTCTTAGCACTTCGATGTTAGTAATTCGATCTACCCACGAAACTCTCAAGATCTCTCTATATATTCACATTTCGAAAGAGTTATGCCGTCTTATTGCATCTGCATTTAGCGTCCATGATTCTGCACCATAGAAGATAGAGCACACTGAGTACATAACATTTAGCCAATCGTAGTCTCAGGCCTAACGTCAAATCTCTGCTACATAGTACTTTTTTCATTTTTATAAAGTTGGTACGAGCCTTTTAAATTCTGGTTTTTATTTCAGCGGTATAGTCATTGTTTTCAGTAATAAGCGTTCCTGAGTAATGGTATCTTTTTACTTCTTCAATCTATTGACCTCCAACCATTAAGATGTTATTTGTGTTGTTGTTCTTACATAATTTCATATACTTGGTTTTTTTTGATAGTGAGGGAAAGTCCGTAAATCTCACTAAACCTTACTATTTTGTTCATAACTCTTTCTAAATTCTCCAAACTATTGGCTATTATTGCTGTGTCGTCGGCATATCTGATGATGTTAATCAGAACTCCATTCACCTTTATACCGTCGGTCACATTTTCCAAGGCTTCTAATATAATTTGCTCCGAATACGCATTAAATAATAATGGCGATAATATTAAGCCTTGCCTGACTCCTCTCTTTATTTCTATTTCTTCAGATTTTTCCAGTCCAATTTTTACTGTGACTGGTTGATTGTAATACAGATTTGGAATTAATCTTACATTTTGTCTATCCAGGTTTTTGTTTTTAAGAAGGTCTATAAGTTGGTCATGCTCTACACCTTATCGAAGGCTTTATTATAGTCTATAAAGCAGATATAAAGGTCCTGATTAACGTCCAAGCATCTTTGAGTTAACACGTTGAAAGAAAATAATGCCAAATTGTGTATCACTTATATTCAGTTCTAGCTTGTGATTTATTCTGGTGTGCATAATTTTTAGGAGAATTTTTAACGTATGTGACATTAAGCTAATGGTTCGATGATCACTACATTCTTTGGCATTTACTTTTTTCGGTAGGCATATGAATGTTGGTGTTAACGTTTCTTGTGGGATAATTCCTGTATTGTAGATTGGGTTAAATAACTCCACCAAAATATTCTTGTTTTTGTCGTTGATTAACTTGAGCAACTCACTTGGTATTCCATCTGGAACTGTACATTTCTTATTTTTCATGGATTTGAGTGCATGTTCCACTTCCTATTTAGTTATTTCCGGTCCTATGTCTCGACCCTGCCAGTCTGCAGTCATGTTTACCTGTCTCTTGTCGTGAAATAATTCCTCTATATATTCTTTCCATCGTCTTAATTTTTGTTCTGTCTCCATTTTCCCTCCTTGTCTAAAAATATGTTTGATGTGTTTCTTCTTGCTACTCCCGCTAGTTACTTGACTTTTTTTTATGTAGGTTAAAGTTGTCATAATTCTTTTGTAGCTCTTCTATCTCATTACATTTTTCCGAAAAGTAAGTTTGTTTTGCTTCTCTTATTCTGTTTTTTATTTGTCTTTGCAGTTGTTTGTAGCGAGTGCTGTTATTTGCCTTGTATTTCCTTCTTTCGTTCATTAGTTCCAAGATTTCGTTTGTCATCCAATCTTCTTTTTTGTATTTGCTTGATGTAAGTTGTTTTCTACTTGGTTCTAGAATTGATGCTTTAACAAACTGCCACTGTTGTTCTGCGTTTTCTTTATTTTCTTGAGATTTGGTGGTGTTTCTTTCTAAATTTGAGTTAATTTATTGTTTGAGTTTTTCTCTGATTTCATCTGATTTAAGTTTTTCTATGTTGAGTTTATCGATTTTGTGACTGGGTTGCATCTTTTAAGTCGTAGTTGAAACCTAGCAATAAGAGGATTATGATCAGAAGATACGTCCGCACCTGGGTAAGTTTTTACTGATTGTATTGCGTTTCGGTACCTTTGCGTTATTAAGATATAATCGATCTTATTTCTGACGATATTATTATCTGTGTCGGCTGGTGATTTCCACGTATACAGGCGTCATTTGGGTAATTTGAAAAAAGTGTTTGCCACCACAAGATTATCCTTGTGGCAGAATTCAATAAGATGATCGCCCCTTTCATTGCGAACACCTAATCCATATGGTCCTACAGTAGAGTCACATCTTCCTTCACCCATTTTAGCATTAAAATCCCCCATAAGTACTGTTATGTCTCTAGAGGAAGTTAATCTCAATGCCTTTTGAAAAACACTATAGAAGTTTTCTATTTCTTCATCAGATTTGTTGGCAGTAGGTACATAGATTTGTATTAAGTTTAGTTTTCCGTGAGTTGTCATTAGTTGTAGCAACATAACTCTCTCGGACAATGGGATAAAGCCTGTTACTGATTTTACTACGTTTCTATTAAGAATCATAGCTACTCCATAGCGGTGTTGGCTGTCATTGCTGCTAGAGTAGTAAACTTGTCCATTCTCGGTATTAAGTTCACCCGAGTCCATCCATCTTGTGTCTCTTATTCCGAGTATATCAAACTTTAGCCGCAGTATCTCTTGCTCTATGTTTCTTAATTTTCCAGATTTGTACATACTTCTTACGTTCCATGTTGCGAGTTTAAAAGCTGATTTGTATACTTTCAGGAAACAGGGATTTCGCTGGATAACCACCTGGGAAGCCCTGTCGTCAATGTTATCTCTTCCCCTGCCGAATCTTGGCATCCGAGAACCATGATTAATAAGTTCTTTGCGCCATGATGATTTCTAGGGAGTTTTAATAAGGTGGTTTCCCCTTGCCTAGCACCGCTACAGTTGTTTCAACCGCGCCACTTATTGTCCGATTCTCAACCAACAGCAATCAACTATAGATCTTTGCTTGAGGTCGGTTCTGCACAGCCAGCTGCCATTGTTCAGCGCTTGTTTTGGTCCGCCCCGGGTATTTAATTTCCCGGGTACCACCCATATCTGGGAGGCATTCCCCTATCCGCTACCTTGGGAGGTGCGCGATGGAGGCCTAGCATAAGTTTAATAAAACAAGCAGCTCTGCATGTATTTCTTCAATTTAAAGATTAATGTTCTATGGAAGAACTCAAATTAAGAAATCGAGAACCCAAAAGGATTTAATCAAAAATTTTTTGTTCAGAAGTAGTGAGTAGAAAAAAAAGTCATGCGCAGTTGAAAGAAGAGTGTCCTATTTGTTTAAATCCTTTGCAAAAAGAAAAAAGTTGCGCAGCAAATTCTTGCAATGGCAAATTTTGGTTAGATTACTTTACAGACTGGTTAAAATTAAATGATGTTTACTCATTATATAGACGTTATTGCGAGTTTACAATAAAAAGTGACCTATATTCCAATCGATATAGTGGTGATTTTTCAATAACCAGACAGCTTGGAGGACAAAGAGAATTTAAAGAAAATGGTTGTTTGAAAACATAATGATTAACCTTTTCTGCATCATAGGTCGCCAATTCTTTGGGTATAAAACTTGTTTTTTAAATCTTTAAACGCTTGAATTTTCAAAATTATCCTCTAAGTTGTAAATTAAAAAAAAACAACTAGTCCAGGAACATTAGTCAAATAAAGGCAAGAGTCTCGGAATGAGAGATAGTCGGCTATAAACTTGTATAAGCCTTTATTTTGGTACCCTAAAACTTGTCTCAAAACCTACCTATCGTAGGGTGTCCGCGTCGTCAGATATCCCAAGGTCAAAGGTCAAAAAATAGATTTTTTGCATATTTATTGCAAATATCTCGTTTCCTATGGGTTTTATGCTATTTATATTTACTATAAATATAGTAGAGGATTAAATTTTCTACAATTTTCATTTCAACATTTTTTTTATATCTTGAACCATTTTCGAGATAGAGGGCAGAGCGCGCGCAATGTTTAACTATTTAGAGTATCATTCGAGGTCAACCTGTAATCCTGATTAAAAACATGCTGTATAAAGTTTATAAATTATTGACAAATATATAATTTTTAATAATTTGCATTTTTTTTTCAACTTTTACGTTATAAATAATATATTTTTTTAATAATTCAGTATTTACTCATTTAAAAACACTTACGTACTCGTGTAATTATAAAGTCATTAAGGGAAATACTTTAATTACTTTTAAGTAGAAAAAAATAACCTAATAGATTATTTTACAACGTTAACAATTATACCTTGATAGTTTTGATAAATATCCTCGTTCTAAAACACACATATTGTTTCTGCATGCAATAAGTGGTTTTGACACGACTTCTGCGCTCTTTAGAAAAGGAAAGAAAAGTTTTGTAAAAACACTTGAGAAACTTCCAAATTTGGATCAAATTGCTGCAGCATTTGAAGAAGGAAACTGCCCGGTTCAATCATTATTTGAGAATGGAGTGCAAACCTTGTTGGCTATCTATAATGCTCCAAAATCTGAGGATTGTATCAATCGTCTGCGCTATGCACAGTTCATCAACAAAGTTGAATAGACCTGTGTAGTTATCAAATCTTCCACCAACGACTGCAGCAGCTCACCAACATTTCAATCGTGTTTACTATCAAGTTCAGACTTGGTTAGGGCATGATTAAGAACCCCAGAATTGGGGTTGGATAATGCGTGATGTATCCGTGAAACCTGTTATGACAATGAATCTATCAGCTAGCTCCGGAGGAATTGCTTAATACAATATTCTGTAACTGCAAGAATGGTTGTGGTTCGCGATGTGGATGCAGGACAGCAGGGTTGCATTGCTCTTTAGCTTGCGGCCAGTGTAATGAGCAAGCTTGTCTTAATGCTTCACCAGATCAGAGTGATACCAAAGAAGACGGTACTTTTGATCCCGAAATCCTGGAAGAACTGGAGACAAATGATGTTGAAGACGAGAACACAGGGGAATTTGAAATTTTACAGCGGCTGGAAGACGATAATGAAGAAGAGGAAGAAAAATAAAATTAGAACTTGGAATTTTTATTATTATTCAATTTTTTTAATTTCAACGTTCATAAATATATGAAATGATATTTTTCAATAAAAACATCACTTAAAAATTTAATTCAGTTCTTTTTATTTAATTAGAAAGTATTTAGTGTAAATAAGATTAGAATTAACAAATAATTAAAGTATTTCCCTTAATGACTTTATGATTACACGAGTAGGTAAGTGTTTTTAAATGATTAAATACTGAATTATTAAAGAAAAAATATTAATTATAACGTAATAGTTGAAAAAATTGCAAATTATTTAGAATTATAAATTTATCAATAATATATAAACTTTATACAGCATGTTTTTAATCGAGATTACAGGTTGACCTCGAATGATACTCTAAATAGTCAAACTTTGCGCGCGCTCTGCCCTCTATCTCCAAAATGGTTCAAGCTATAAAAGAAATGTTGAAACAAAAATTGTAGAAAATTTAATCCTCTACAATATTTATAATAAAGAGAAATAACATAAAACCCATAGGAAACGAGATATTTGCAATAAATGTGTAAAAAATCGATTTTTTGACCTTTGACCTTGGGATATCTGAAGACGCGGACACCCTACGATAGGCAGGTTTTGAGACAAGTTTTAGGGTACCAAAATAAAGGTTTATACAAGTTTATAGCCGACTATCTCTCATTCCGAGGTGAAATCCTAATATGCCTGGATTAAACCCCTTTTGAGTTCCTCCAATTTTGTAATGAAAATGAATGTTTCTTGCACATATTGTAAGGTTATTTATTACTTTGTGGACTAATTTGAGAAACTATTAAGAGTTGTTCTTTCTTTAAATACTCTTACACAACTGAGAAATATTTGTTCGAAAGTTTGTCAAGTTTATATCAGTAAACTCACTCATCCAAATTTCTCTTTTCCTTTTGAGATGCCACTAGATGGAGATCCTCGACACATCCACAACCACAATACGACTCCTCAGTAATAGCAATTCTAAATAGATGTTTTTGTGCTAAGCAGTGATCAGCTTTTATGCGTATTATGGTTGCGACGGATCTTCGATCAATATATTCAAACTTAGTGGTCCATTTACTTCTCGGAAAGCCAACAAAAGAGTTTGAGAAATGCTTCCCCCGATATTTCGAGTTCTCCTAATTTGTTAGATTCTTGAAAGAATTTTTCTTTAATAATAGTAATTATTTCTTACTTTTCCAACATATTTTTTTGGGAATATTAAGGCCTCTCCCTATAATATTGACAAGTTTGCCTGCTACATCGCTCCCTTTTATTTATTTATGCCCTGGTATTCACGCAAGTTTTATGTTTCCCTCACTTATATTAAAAGCCCTTTTTTTCGTATGACGAGGAGTTTCAATACTTGTAGATGTCTTAATAAGTAAATGGATGTTGCCAACAATTCTGGATATTCAACCAAATCTCAAATTCTAGACCTAATTTTAAAGCTGATCTCTAACAAATAATTTTTGTTAATAATTCTTAAGGAATTGTTACTGGGATATGTGATATGTTCCAAGTTAGCTTGTAAAGAATATTGGCTTGTATTTTCATTTGGATCGAAGCTATAATGGCATTATTGTCAGTGTTATCTCGCACAAGTGTCAGTTCCTGTTTTGCATTTAACATAACTTTCTTACAGTCTTCATATAGAAACTCATCAGCATTTTAATAGAAATGCAAAAAAAATTACCAGTTTTTATCAACTAATGTATTTATTGATTTTGGTGACCATCCAGCGTTTTTTAATTTGTTAGATTCAATTACATTATAAAGCGTAGCTTTTACAGTGGATCTTTGTGCCTCACTTTGTTTAGCGTGAAGGGGTATAGCGCAGACGTGGGATCTATTTACGTGAGGTGAGAAGAGATGATAAAGAAAGCACTTCAGTTAAAACAACGTCTATTGGTCAATAAATTAAATTCTAGTTCCAGATTTACTAGGAAGATAGTGTATAGAGCATATTTCTTTCTAGAATCATATATATTAGTTATTCTATACTATTCAAAAGACGGTACTGTCCTTATATTATTTACCCATAGTTCTTTAATCCTTATTTTTATATTCACAATTTATCATACCTATTTACGTATAAGGACGGTCCTGTCTTCTAATAGTTTACCTATAGTACCAATATTGTAGTTTATGGAACGTATATGTTTATATTTAAAAATATCTATCTGTACACAATTTATAATGTTCCAAGATGGCGCCGGATGTGGATGCATTGCCGGAGTCGGAGTGTAGAAAATGCAAATACTGTAAAAGCAATGTTGAAAAAAATGGAGTGAGGTGTTGAAACTGTAAAGTGAACTATCATCAATCATGTGCCCTTAGGTTGACAGGGCTACAAGTGGCCAGTGGCAGTAAAGGCCTTGTTATGTGTCCTAGATGTGTAAAAAACAGCGAGGACGAAGTAAACAAAACAGTGAGTGAGAAGGAGAAAGAAATTGCCTTGTTAAAGAAGCAAATCGCTGAGATGGAGAGAAAAACTCTTGCAGAAATTTTTTTAAAAGTCTGCGAAAGGATGGGTCTTGCAGAAAAAAATATATTAGAAACAATGGCCAGTTTCGAAAAAAACATGCAGTTGCAAAAAATGCCCATTTATTCCCAGCAGCAACAAAAAACAGCCGATGCCGATACAGGGATGCCAGAATTGTCAACAACGTCAACTGAAGTTCTGGTAGTAACTACATTACCGCCGGTAAAACCACGGAAGAACGATCCGGGCCCAACCAACTAAATCGGTCGGCACGGATGCTGCCACCGAAATCATAAATACCGAAAATCTGACAGGGTTAACTACAAATACCGAACTCGTGCCGACTCAGGTTGGAGTAGCACGAGGTGAACAGAGCAATCTAAACGAAGACGAAATTGATTTGCCTAAGCCTAACCTCAATGACGATAACCACGATATAAATGAAAATGGAAATACATATGACTACGATGCGGAAGCACATGAGCAGCAAAAAAAGGATACAGCTGTGCAGGAGAAGTCCAATTCCTGGACAGTGGTCGTAAATAGACGGAAAATGTACCTACTGATGTTGCTGCAAACAAACAAAGCAGTAACAGGCATCAAAGACCAAATATTGAGAATAGAAGCAACGGAAATAGACGAGCCCTTATAAAGGGTACAAAGGAACAAACATCGCAGCAAATTGTGGTGGACAAAGAAAATTCTGCCTTCTTCGTCTCGGGTTTTCAACCCCAAACTACACCATAGGAGGTGCAGGACTACATAATGAAAAACTTAAATGTGCATACCTATTGCGAAAAATTAAGAACAAAAAAGGACTTCTATAAGAGTAGCTTCAGAGTGGCTGTGGAGAGAAAGCATGAAAGCATATTCCTAAATCCAGACATGAGGGAAACAGGTATCACTATAAATTATTTTTGAACATTCGACGAATCCTGAAATAAAGGATAATACCTCAAGCCAAGACCTAGGCAAAGGGAAACCAAACAGCAGGGACCTGAGAATACTTCATATGAATGTACGATCAATTAGGATCAAGAGTGAAGAAATGGAGGCATTGGTGATTGATATGGCTAAAGATAAAAACTACAACGTCCTTAGTCTCAGTGAGCATCATCTAAAGGCTGAAGATATGGACTTTTTAAAAATTACTGACTTTTGTGTACAATCATATTTTACTAGGAACACCCTACGTCAGGAGGGAACGGCAATTTTAACTAGAAATATCTTAGATGTTGTGCCCGTACCTGAAATTGTAAGTATGTCTGTTGAGGTCCATTGCGAACTTGCTGCAGTTTTACTGAAATGTTTTAATTGTGTGATTGTGACAGTGTACAGGGCTCCAGTTGGAGATTTTTCTCTTTTTATTGATAGGCTAAATCAAGTTTTTTAGTATATTGGTAGGCTAGGCATAAAGTATGTTATTCTGCATGGGGATTTTAATGTGCATTTCAATGGAACAAGTAAGGGAAAATCTGACTTGCTGGATTTGTGTGGGCAATACAATTTGGAGCCTCAGATATCTACACTGACAAACTCTGTAAACTGTATAGATAATATAGATAATATATTTATAAATTTTTATGATTGAACTTCAACACTGATGTGTTTAATCCGGGGATATCAGATCATTTAGCCATAGATATTATGACAAGTTTCCCGTGTGTAGAATAACCATATAAAAATGTGTACATATCGACCAATATCACAAAAGGGACTAAACATCATGTTTAATTTCTTAAATGAACAAGACTGGGAACAGGTCTGTGATTTTCAGTTGTTTTTTAACATCATACTTGACGGAATGGCGGCTGCTTTCCCTGAGAGGAGGATGTTAACAAGATGAATCAATAGAATAACTTGGTTCAATGGCAGACTAAAAAAACATGAGAGAGACCCTGAGGTTCTTGAGGGAATTATATGAAATTACACCGTCTCCTAACTTACACTTAAGTGTAAGAAACTTTAAAAAAACTTATGACAAGGCTATAAACGAGTCAAAAAAAAAACTGCATACTCTAAATACATATAAGATTCAAGCAATAGGGTAAAGTCATCATGGGATGTCATTAACTCGCTAAGGGGTGGAGTCAGAAAGGGTGAAGAGGGGACATCACTGAATTCAGATGATTTTAACATTTTTTTTACAGGGGTGGCAGAGAGACTGCTGCAGGTTCTTCCTAATGTGAATACAACATCGGGGGACTATATTAGGAGGAATAAATTAAAGACAAATGTGCGGTTTACACTCTCGCATGTTACTCAAAATAAAGTTAGGGATAGCATTGATAAACTTAAGAACAAACATAGTAAAGACATATATGGTATGAATACTATAATGATAAAAACACTTAAAAGCCAATTAATACCGCCTCTTACAAAATTATTTAATCGGTGCATTGACCAGAGAAATTTTCCAGATTGTCTCAAATCATCTAAAATCATACCAATTTTTAAAAAAGGGAGTAAAGATAACCCCGGAAACTACCGTCCAATTTCATTGATACCAGTACTTGGAAAGATCTTTGAAAGTCTGATAAGAGATCAAATCACTGATTTTGAGGTAAATAACATGTTTGTGGAGTGTCAGTATGGCTTCAGGAGTGGCCGGTCTACGGTGTTGGCCTTGGTGGATCTGTTGGGCACTTTGGCCGGGGCCTTTGAGGAGGGGCATTATGTCGGAGTGACATTTTGCGACTTGTCGAAGGCCTTCGACTGTGTCGGGCATGACTTGCTGCTGGATAAACTGGGGCACTATGGTTTTGATGAGGATGGTGTAGTCTTCATGCGCTCATACCTTACAGGGAGAGTTCAACAATCATATTATGGTGGTAGGCTTTCTGGGAAGAAAGAAATATGTTATGGCGTCCCGCAGGGTTCTGTGCTTGGTCCTACATTGTTCCATATATATATAAACGATATTTTAGCGGCAACACCGAATCTTGCTTTGTGGCTGTTTGCGGATGATACCACACTTGTTGAAACTGGTCGCATGATCGGGGAGGTGTCGCTGTCATTGAGTCACAACTTTCGGGTGCTTCATGAGTGGTTTGTTGCCAACAGAATGTGCTTGAATGCTTCCAAAACATTGACAATGTTCTTTGGGTTGAGGGAATTGCCTGCGGGGAACGCTGACTCGTCAGTGTTTTTGGGCATAAATCCGGACCCGGGGCTGACATTTGAAAAGCACATAGATTGCATGTCTAAGAAGTTGTCAAAGTACAATTTTCTGCTAAGAAATCTAAAAAAGGTATTGCCAGACCGGGTTTTGCTGCAAGCCTTCCATTCAATATTTCAGGCGACGGAACATGTGGTGTCTTGGTTTGGGGTCACTCAGCCGCAGTGAGGCAGCTGCCAGTTCTCAAGTTCCAAGGAGTGTTGAGAACCTTTTCGGTGAGAAGAGCCTTCTATACAAGTGACGAATTTCTAAACTATGATATGAGAAATATTTTGTCTACTGAAGTGGGTTCATAGTTGTAATAAAAATTTGATCATCCCTCGGATCATCCTTTATCGTAAATTGTCTTAGTGTATTAATTTTAATATATGTGTAATTTTAGTGTGTATGTCCAGGGACTTTGCCACTCTGAATGTACTTTTGACACCCCTCTGACGTAAGGAATAATTACCTTTGTAATTAATTACTGTAATATATTTTCATTTGATTTGATTTGAACGATTTTGTTTTATGAAATATTGATTTTCCTATATGCCAGCACATTCAATGTTTTCTAATATGTAAAAATGTAATTAATAGTGCCATTTTTCTTTTGTACTCCTTAGAAAGTGTTAGTGTTTATTTAAAGAACAAAATGCCTCATATGCCGGATAGTAAGTTACAATTATTTTTTATTTTATATCCCAATATTTATTGTCTTTTTTTTCTCCTTAAATAGGCCACCAGTGTAAGAGGCGATATGCCGGATTTGTTCTAAGTGCTCTTGGTAGTGGTCAGAATCGCGTCCCGTGCGACGCGACGTGTCGTGTTTCTTCTTTCTTTTAGGTACCTCCATGATCTAAGGAAAAAGTACATTAAGAATATAGTGAACGCTAGACATGTTATGAAAAACAAGGCGGCATGGCTGTTTAGGATTTGATCTGATTGAGCTGAAGCTGACTGAAGGACTGCTAATTGACTGGGGAGTTGCCTCTGAAACAGGACATAGGCAAGTACTGCAAATAAAATTATATTTAATGTGAACATAATACCCCAGATGTGGGTTTATCTGGTATAATACTATGACTTTCTATTTGCCAATGATATGTAGGTGATGTATGTTGTAATTGTTTAATTTTCTAGGCGCCTCCACCAATCTATCACGAATGGTTGTTTCCCGTGATGCCACGTTTTGTTTAGCGTGAAGGGGTATAGCGCAAACGCGGGATCTATTTACGTCAGGTGAGAAGAGATCATAATGAAAGCACTTCAGTTAAAACAATAACAACGTCTATTGGTCAAAGACTTAATGATAAAACTTTAACAATGTCTATTGGCCAGAAACGTAATAAGATTTTATTATACCCGATTACTAAGGCGTGCATGTTTTCTCAATTTGAGGTATAGTTTTTGAATTGTTTATAGACCTTTGGTCACTGCTTTATAAATATAGTTTTTCTTAAGAGTTTGTGTTGTGTTTTATTTAAGTTTGGACTACTCGAAAGAGCACTACACTTTTAACTACTTGACAGACTCTACTTAGCAACTTCACTCTCTCAGAACTTTGACAAATTTATCATAGATTCGACTTTTACTACTGCGGTAATGAAACCCCTAGACCAAGGCTAGGTTTGGGTCAGGAGGAAATGATTGGGACCTGAAGAGACCATGTGGCCAACCTAGGAGCTGGATTTAGGTGAGACAAAAGCCTGCCGAACTGAAGGCTCGGTAGCATATTTATATTCTAAAAAGTGCTGACCATTGCACGCTTAAGGTTCATAATCGCTCCCGTTGACTGCTCCCGTTGTTTATAGTATTCCTTTTATGTTTATATAACAATTTCCAACTTTAAGCTCAAACTTAGGACAGGGTGATATTTATTTAGTAGCTGATGCATTTAGTAGTTCACATTATTGTAGAATCTATAGTAACCCCATTCATATCTCATTTCTCTAAGAAAAAATGCTATCCCATTGCTTAGAAGAGATAGTGTTTAAGAAACTGTTCTATCTGCTTTAGATAATTTTCTCTTTATGTAAAGAATGCTTCCACAGAGGAGAGCATACCTTTCAGCTTCATGAACGAGAATTTGTATTTCATCATTATTATTTAATTTTGTTGGCAAATATTGTTTATAAGAATGCAACTCTGAGTAAGTAATAGAATTGTAAACATAAAGTGTTTCAACAACATTAAGGAACTCATTTTAAAAGTTTAAGTCCTAATGATTAAAGAAGCCTTTTGTTTTTTACTTGTTTCTGTTAGCGTTGACGCGACTAACTTTACTTTACTATTTCAGTTTTAGAGAAATGGTTATTGTTCGAAACTCGTTTCTATTATATAAAGTATGATTTTAGTTTTTTTTTGTCATGTAACCTGAGTAAAAGAGTTTCTTTTCGAAAATTACCAAAATCAATATAATCTAATATTTTAACAGTAATCTTGTCTATAGCTATCACTATAACTGGGAAATAAATAATATGTTTAACTTTATTCATAGGATCACGGCTGTATGTTTGAATTAAGAAATAACTAACAGGTATTCAGCCAATAAGGTTTATTAAAAAATTATTTGTTTTGCGTCCAAGCTTTCGGTCAGTATATCGTGACCTTCGTCAGGGCTAAAAATTATTTTATATACTAATGTACAATATATAACAATTTTGTGGCAACTTACAATCAAAACTAGTTGAATTCAATTTTGGCAGTTATAACATTTTAAAAATATTGTAAAAAATTTGGTAAACCTACTTTGTTCCAAAATAAATAATTTACGAGGTGTTAAAAGAATACTTGATATTTGATATTAATTTAATAATAATGGCAAGGTGTATTGGTATATAATTATCGATTATTTAGTGATAATATATAAGAATAAATTGAGCTTAAATCATCAATTTCAGTTCTCTTATTCATAGAATTTGTTTTATTTATTTCGACCATTTCTAAAAATAACTTTTTATTTAAATTTCTTTCCTTATGGAGAATTTTAGTTTCATTAAAGCTGGTATGTGACCAGTAATATATGCATGTTCAGATAAAGCAGAAGTGTTTTTTTGAAGTCTTATGTCACTTTTATGTCCAGAAATTATATTTTTTAGATTTTGTGATGTTTGTCCAATTTATTTTTTATCACAATTATTACATGGAATTGAATATACTAAATTTGAGTAATTTAAAGCAATAGTTTTATCTTTTAATTTTGAATATAAATTGCCAATCGATTTAACATTTTTAGCGCTAATTTTACAGGTTCATTTCTAAAAATGTTTATTATTTTCGGAGTAAGTTCCTTGATATATGGAAAAGAAGCATAATGAAAATTTAAAATATCATTATGTTATCATGAATATTATTGTTGATGTTATTAATTCTAATGTTAAAAAGCAATTTTTTTAGAAAATTTAATGGATAACCATTATCTACACGGATGTCTTTAAGTTTGTGTAAATTTGTATTTATTAAAGTAGGATGCATTAGGTTTATTATTCTATTTTTAAAGCTAAAACTAAATTAATTTTCATTTTATTACTATGATAAGAAAAATAAATGAAATATCTTTTAGAGTGGATAGGTTTTAAATACCAATCGGTAATTAGAATCTTATTGTTTTGTTTAATTATCATTGTATTTAAAAAAGGTATTTGATTGTTTACTTCTTTTTCAATCGTAAATTGTAATCTTGGGTGGTAATTATTAAAAACTAAAAGAATTTCATTTATTTTGTCACTAGGAATACAACAAATAATATCATCAACAAATTTTTTAATAAAATTTGGTTGAAAAGCTAAATTTTCTAAGCATTGATATAATAAATCATCCATTACATATTGGGCAATGATTGGAGAAATAGAACTACCCATTGGGGTTCCAAAAACTTGTTTAGAAAATTTATTACTAAAACAAAAATGATTAGAATTGAAGACAATGTTTATTATTTTAATAAACATATCATTTGATATATTACAATTTACAGATATACTGATCCAATGTTTATTGATACTATTGATAACTAAATTGATTGGTATGTTGGTAAAGAGTGATTTAACGTCCAGACTGAATAATGTATGATTTTCAGGTATTAATTTGTTATAAATAAATTTTGAAAATTCAAAAGAATCTTTAATATAATAGCTATTAGATTTATTGTATGAAGTTGTCAAAATAATGGATATGAAATCTGTACATTTTTTATTAGGTGCTTCTATACAAGAAACAATTGGTATTAAAGCTAGAGTAGGTTTATGAATTTTAGGGAATCCATTAAATTTTGGACATATTGAATTGTAATTATTTAGTTTTTTTGATGTAATTTCGTCAATCATATTTGCCTTAAATATAGTTGTAACTAGATTATTAGAATTATTTTCTATAACATTTCTAGAATCACTATTATATTTTCACTGTTGATATTCATATACATCGGAGAGCAAGTTTCTTGATTGTGTACAAAGTTAAGATTGAAAAAATTTGAAGTACTCAAAATCTTGTCTCCTGATTATTTGAATTCTGGGATTCACAACCCCAATCAGTGTCCATATTGTGTCAACAGAACCACATAATTTCCTATACAGTTTAATTATCAAACTTACCATGAAATGACTGTCTTCTTCCTAATGTGCCGTCTCCATCAGTGGAGGTTGGATATCACAGTAGCAAACTCTTCTCGATTTTCGGCTGCTCTTATAAGATCTTCAAAGTTCAGGTCAGTCCACTGACGTATGTTTCTCAGCCATGACAGTTTCTTCCATCCAAGGACGCGCCTGCCCTCGATCTTTCCCTTAACGATAAGTTGTACGTAACGATATTTAGCGTTTCTCAGTATGTGTCACAAATACGATGTTTTCCGGACCTTCACAAGTTTAAATAGCCCCCGTCCTGTTCCCAGTCTACCTAGCACTTCTTCGTTTGTGGTGATCGATGTCTATGTTATTTTGAGTATTCTACGGTAGGTCCACATCTCGAAAGCTTCCAATTTGTTGGAAACGACTGTAAGAGCCATTTATTATCTTTTATTGTACTTAATACAGTTTTTACCGTTATTAGATTTATTAATACTTATTTCTTCATTATCGTATCGAATATTATCTCGGTTAGCCACTGTCTGGCTAATATTATTTAATTATCTGTTTTACCTTTTATATGATGTATACTCACTTACATGCTACGCACCTGCCGTAATGTGCTGTAAGCAGTAGACCGTCTTACATGACTACCTACCACTTTAAATTTTTGTACGTACGCAGGGTAGCGAATTGAGCTAACTTCGATTTCCCCCTGTAGATCTTTACTGATCATATATTTTCTTCACCGGTTAATTTATTTGATTTAATATTTTTTTTGCCTGTTTATTTGTCTACTAATATTATCTCTGCCATGTCATTTATAATGGTTTTTATTTAAGGGATTAATCTTTATTTTGGGGCGTTCTGTGATTGTCAGCTATTTCGTCATAACTTTATAAATTCAGATTTTAGTTAGGCAGTATTCATGATGTTTAACGATCTTATAATTTGGATGAGACTTATTTTAAGGAATATTATAATTATTTTAAGCGCGATACTATAATCTCGATTAGGTTTGAGACCTAATAAATGTTCTATTGTGCACGTGATGTCGCAGAATATATTTAATATCTAAAAAAGTATCTTAAGTAGGATCTTTGATGTTTATTCTGTTATGCTGAAATTAAGGTGTAGTTGAGTTTAGACAATGTATTTGCAGGTTTCTCAATATTTTTAGATAGGGAATTTTTCTAAATAGCTATTTTAGTACTCATGTCCCCACAATAGAAATTTTACTCGTGGCACCATGAGCGCCATCTCTACTACACGCAATAAACTATCCGAATTCTGACGATTTTTCAGCGGCCTAAATTAGAGAATTATCGGTTAATCACGTTAGGAGTCGTATCAGCTTCTAATTTTAAGATCCTTTACTGCAGTAGAGCACTATGTAAAAATCGACCTCTCCTATTGCTCGATCCATCTCGTATTACAATATGTCTTCGTGATGCAATCAATTTGTCGCAAGAGCTCTCGGGGTCGAGAGGTTTAGATGGTTGAGTCTCACCTGGACGACCCGGGTTCAACCCCGTTGCTTTTTTTTATTTATTTTTAAAGATTATGTTTCTAAACAGTTTTTTCTTGATTTTGGGTATATCTTGAGTTAGTACTTGGTTAGTTTCCTTTTCTTTTACACTCGCACTGACACAAACGCTCCCGTAGCGAGCGAAGCGAGCGGAGGGCCATGCGGATCGACCAATAGGAGAGGCCGATTTTTATATAGTGCTCTACTGTAGTAAAGGATCTTAAAATTCGTGTGAGGGGCGAACAAAGCAGACTTTACCTGTTAACAGTTGTTTGTGTCAGTGCGAGTGTAAAAATTGATTTCGGAGAAGAGCGCAAATTGTTATATTTGTATGAGATTGTGGAAACAGGGAGCGAAAAGTAATATTTTTCGGAGTTCATTGACAGTGATGCCGACCCAGAATATGCTGTTAAAAGTGATCAGTCGCTTAGTGAGAATAAAATCAGTCAGATTAGAATTTTGACTGATGAATAATCAGATGATGAGCAGCAACCAGCACCTCTGAATGTTGGCATAATTGACAACTGGCAAATACCTGATCAGTTAAGACTGTCTCCAGTAAAGTTGTCATGGAACTAATGGAAGCATATTTAGATTTTGGCAGATTACAAAATGCGGTAAACTGGTATAATAGTCTAACTTTGGCAGAACAAATACTGGATCGAGAAACCTTTCTAGTAGGAACACTTCGAGCCAATACGTAATCCTACTGACGTAACTAAGAAAAAAATGAAAAAAGGTGATTATGTTGCAAGGAAGAACGATAATGCTGTAATGGTCTTAAAGTGGAAGGAGCGGTGCGATGTCTTAGCTATAAGTTCAAAGCACATGCCTTGATGAATGTGACACGAAAAGGAGGAGACAAAATTAAACCACAGGTTATAGTAGACTATAATGCAGGAGAATCTTTCATGGATGTGTCGGACCAAATGAATTCTTATAATTCTTTTTCAAGGAGGCCCTTGAAATGGTACCGGAAAGTTAAATAAATGAATAAATAATTTCTTTATTGACAGCAATCCTCCAAGAGATACAGCAACGTCAACACCCCAGAAGAGAAAAAACAAAACTGTATCAACATACACTTATACAACATAGTAAAGCGAAATATACACTGACTTAAAGTTCAAAAAGTTACAGTTAATACAGTAAAAAGCGGAAAATACACCGACCGAAAAACTCAATCAGTTACAACACATACACCAACACAATTACACACAATCAAACATGTTAAAATATCGAGCTAACCTTAAGATCTAAAACTAAAATCGTAATAATACGTTCTTAAGAGAAAGTCATTAAGTAAACTTTTAAATTTATTGATGTACCTTCATCCCGCATCTCCCGAGGGAGAAGACCAAATATCTTGATGGTCATATAAGCAGGGCCCTTCTGAAAGAAAGATAAGCTGTGAGTAGGAACGCTAAGATCGCTTCTACCCCTAGTAACAATTTCCATGTCCTCACTATAATAGAGGTGATGATTGGACATAAATAGATGTCGATGTCTTTTGACAAACTTTGCTAATTTCATAAAACATAAAGATGGAACTGTGAGGATCCCCAACTCCGCAAAAAGAGATCTGCAAGAAGCCCTGGGGTGCAATTTCAGCATTGTTCTTATTATTTGCTTTTGGGTTCTAAACACCGCAACTGCACTTGTTGACGAGCCCCAAAACATTACGCTGTAGCGCCCCTGCAAAATAAAGCTGACAGAGACTCTTCACAGTTAAAACCTCTCGCAGTCTACGCATCACTGCACAGAGCCTATTTCACCTGGACTGCAAATGACAAGTGTGCAGTCCAGTTTAGCGTTGGGTCCACCTAGAAATTTGACATCTGTAATGGATGGAATTGATTTGCCGTTTACATTCACATATAGGGATTCTGTATCCAACACCAAGTTGCTCTTGCTAAAGACTACTATACCTGTTTTATCTTGGTTTAAGCTAAGACTATTTTCTTTGCGCCATTGCCTCATCATCTCCACGGCCTCAGTGCAATGTGGAAATAAGTTTGCAAAGTCCATATCACTTGATATTATGGTTGTATCATCTGCATATTGGCATAGACTTCTCAGGAAACCGCGACGTAAGTCATTCACATAAAGCAAAAATAGTATTGGATCCAGTCATATTGACCGGCTCAGAGAAATACTTTTGCCCATCACTTGTTATGCAGACAGTCTGCTTCCTCTTCACAAGATATGATCTGATTAAAGATGCGCAGTTTCCCCTTATTCCGTATTTGCCCAGCCCTTGAAACAATATTTGATGGTCAATCGTATCAAAAGCCTTCAAAAGGTCAAAGAATAGTACAGCTACCCTTCGATTGCCATCAAGATTTTTTATTATATTCGTTATCGCTTTATAGATAGCTAGCTGAGTTGATTTAGCAGATAAGAAACCATACTGGGTACTCACTAGTAGATCATGTTTAATTAGAAAATCCATCAGACGTGTACATATATAGCCCTCGCGAACACCTTCGACACAGTTGACAACAGCGAAACAGGCCTATAGTTTGTAAGTTCTGTGCGATTTCCCTTTTTATAGATTAATATAATTAATTTTGCATTTTTTAATAACCTTGGGAAAGCTCCGTTTAAGATAGCTGTTGGAATTTCATCTAGACCCACAGAAAACTTATTTGGGAGCCCCATGATTATATTAATTATTATCTCATTCTCATTTGTTGGGTTCAAGAAGATAGTAGGCACATGGCTTATATTATTTTTAACATTATATAGTCTCCGAGCATTAACAAGAGACTAGAAGGTTCACTCTCAGTCGGCACTTTTGATGTAGCGCTTACAAAGGCGAGACGCTAGACTTTAGGCTAGCCGGGGTGAAACGTGGCACGAGACCTGAACGGTAAGCAGGTTTCCTGACGGGGGAAGGAGGGAAATGCTGGGGGCGGGGCTTAGAGTGATCCTTCTAGTCTATTGTTAATGTTCGGTGCTATGGTTACTTGGTAAATTAAACCTTTCGCTGAATATGTTAGATATGTCCTGAGGTCCATCGATTAATGAGTCATTCCGCATGAGTGCAATTTTACTAGAATTAACTTTTTTATTATTTGTCAGATTATTGTAAATAGCCCAAGCTGTTTTGGTTTTGTTAGAGTAGTTTACGATTCTGTTTTCTATTAAAGTAGTTTTATAGTCTGAGATTAATCTTCTATAATTCTTCCGCTCAGATTTGTATTCTTCATAAGCAATATTACTACCAGTCATTTTATACCATACATAAAGGTCCTTGACATGCTGTCCGAAGTTCTTGATATCAGAATTTACCCACTGTTCCCCCACAGTCTTTTCCTCGATGAACAGAGTGGAAAACACAGTGAAAAATAATAACAGAATATGCTATAAAAGGTTTCATACTTACTATCCACTCCCAATGAGTTATAGACGTCCCGCCAGTCTTCATTAGCCAAAGAGGCTGCAAGAGTATTAATATTTCTGTTAGTGTAAAACCGTTTCTTTGTATATATTAAGGGCTTACTCTCAATTACGGAGCTGAGGGCCAGTATTTGCTTATAGTTGCTTGTTACATGTACACAAAGTTTAAATCAGTTGGGTTTATATTGCTGAAAATATTATCAATTTGAATGCCTCCCGTGGGGCCGACCCTAGTGTTGCCGCTCACATGTCCCCTCATACCATAACCTCTCACGAGCTGCAACAGAGAAAAGGAGTCATCGCATTCGGGATTAAAATTTACATTGACATCTCCACACAATATACAGTACTTATTTGGATGATATACGCTATTTAAAATTTCATTGAGTCAAAAACAAATTAAAATTCCCTGATGGGGACATCTACATACATATTATAATATAAGCTTTATTGTTCACTCTTTTCTCTGTTATACATATTCTAAATGTTTTTCAATAGTTGGTACCTTGTTTTTCAGTAGTTCGTTGCGTCCATTCCATTCCTGAAAAAGATTGCTGTTCCTCCACCAGAAGAGTCTAGAGAGCCAGCGTCCACTTTGTCTCCCGAGCTTCCGCATGCTCAAAAAGGTAAAATTGAAAAGAATTAGGCAAGTCCGAGTTCGACGAAAATCAGCCGTCGGGGATTTTCGGTAATGAGACGACCTAATCTGGACATTAGAAAGTCGTTGCCCCTAGAGGCGAGGCTGTGCGAAAGAAAAAAAAAAGGCGATTTGACGTCCGAAAGGGTTGACGCTCGGCAGGGATGTTCGGCGGGCGCCCCTTGAACCGTTAAAAATTTTTTGGAACCTAGGGGCTCCATTTAAAGGCCGATATTTTGTGACGTCCAAAATCATAGTTTTGGTCAATTTTGTTCGGCGGGCAGTCCTATACAGAAAAAACATTTTTGGGGCCTAGGGGCTCATTTAGGGGCCAAGGGGATTTGACGTCTGAATGGGTTCAAATTCGGGTTAGGGGGGTTTTCGACGATGCCGAGTTCAAATCTGATGTCGGCGGGAACCTATCGCGAATAGGTTCCGCGATAGGAGCCGGACGAGGTCGAATTTTGGTGAAGGGCGAACGAGACCCCCCAAAGAGCACCCTCACGCATTTGGTTCAAAAAAAGTATTCTGCGTGATTTTGGATCCGACGAACCCATTTCCCGTAATCGGGCCCCATCGATTTCGAAAACGGAAAATCACCATTTTGGACGACGTTTAGGATTTTTAAAAATTTTATTTTACGTTAATGATATGTAAATGGATCCCTTTAATCGATTCCGTCATGAAAACGGGTATTTAAAAAAAAATCGAAAATTTCAAGGGTACTACTTATGGCTTAAAAAATCGAGATTTTCAGAAAATCGGCTATAATTCGAAAACGGTAACAGTTAGAAGTAAACTTTAAATGGGAAAAATATGGGTCTCGTCGGGTACTATAAAGTGTCGTATCCAGTTTGATTGTACGACGTTTCGTTTTTTTTTTAAATTGACCAAACGTGATTTTCATATTTTCGCCTTTTTCTCGGTAACGAAAAGAGGTATCTCAAATCGGTTTACGCCAGTATTTGCGTCGTTTTAAGGTCCATCAAAAAGTGCCTATACAGTTTTTCGATAGGAGTTCAAATAAGGTCGATAAAATGTAAAGTTCGTCTGAAAATTTTCATTTTTCTGGGATCTGAAATTCTTTGTATTGTCTCACCCGTTAATGGGGAACCTGAGCTAGGAATAGAACTCGTCTTTAGGCAAGTTCGAGTTCGACGAAAATCAGCCGTCGGGGGTTTTCGGTGATGAGACGACCGAATCTGGACATTAGAAAGTCAAGGCCCCTAGGGACGAGGCTGTGCGAAAGAAAGAAAGGCGATTTGACGTGCGAAAGGGTTGACGTTCGGTAGGGAAGTTCGGCGGGCGTCCCTTAAACCGTTAAAAATATTTTGGACCCTAGGGGCTCCATTTAGGGGCCGATATTTTTCGACGTCCAAAATCATAGTTAGATTTGTTTGGGTTAAGGGCGGGTTAAGTTTGAGTTAAGGGCAGTTTGAGTTAGTTTGGGTAGCGCGCTCGTCTAAATGCACTTGTTTGGCTAGTTAAAGTTAGTTTCGATTATTTTTGCTTAATCTGGAATACGGAAGACAAGCGCGCGTAGCGCGCTTGTCTTTACTTTGGTTTATTACGGTTAATTTGGGTTAGTTTGGGTTTTTGAGTTAGTTTGGGTTAATTTCGGTTAGTTTGGGTTAGTTTAGGTTAGTTTGCGTTAGTTTGGGTTAGTTTTGGGTTAGTTGAGGGCCATGCGAAAAGTGAAATATTACTTATTGTAATACGTGTAATGTACTTTTTAAGAAATATTTTGCGCGGAAGCTCGAGAGACAAAGTGGACGCTGGCTCTCTAGACTCTTGTTTCTTCCACCCCTAAACTGTGATCTTGACGAGTAGTTGACAAGGATATGTGTACCCAGTGATAGTTTCTCAATGTAGTCTTCTTGGAGCCAGTGTTCAGTCACACAAAAGATGTCTGGGTTCACTTCGGATAGCATGACTTCCAGCTCTACTACTTTATTGTTGATGCTTTGGACGTTAAGATGCATAAGGCTAAGGTGTGTGTTCTCATAACTCACTCCTAACTCATTACAGTCTCCGTCTAAGGATTTTGGACTAAAAATTTATGCCCCAGGCCAAAGTTAAACCTTTGAAAATTTACTCCCTGTGGCCAAAAGCTCTCTTCGTATATCTTTTCTTGAAATACTGGGTTCATTCCAACCATGAAGCACTTTTTAGAGCATTTTTGCACTTTGGGTTTGCATTCCTTTATTATTATCTCCGATTTCGTTGTCTGTGCGCATTTAATGATATGGTTGGTAACTATCTCCTCCGTAATATGGTTTTCAATCTTAGATAGAAAGAGCCATATTTTTACTCGGTTTTTGAGATAGCGTCTGGAATTCGGTTTCCGCTTCCCCCTTCTCGACCTTAATGTTTCTTTTGCTTTTCTGTATGTGGTTTGACTGCGGCTTATTGGGTTCCCCCCAGCTTCAACGGTTCTATTGGATTTCTTTCCGCCTGAGGTTTTCTCCTGCTTGTTATTGTTTTCCATTCTGCGTCTTTGCTTGGATTTGTTTGTTTGATTTTATCACGTTGATTCTCATCGCTTGCGCTTTCTTCATGTTCTTTCTTCTCAATCTTCTAGAGCTCTTCGAAGTTAACCTCACTTATAGTAGACTTGGGCACCGGTTGCGTTAATTCGTTGTCGATATCGACAGCATCAATATTGCCAACTTTATGTTTTTATTTTTGAGTGGCGTGATTTTTTCTTTTTGCAACTGCACGTTCGGTAGCTTGTAGCGTCTTCCTTGGACGGCTGACGCTAACAATTTGCTGATTATTTACCACTTAATTGAATAAGGAAATTAAATACCAATCCCATGTAGGAAATTAAAGATAGGAGAGAATCCACCAAAGAAGATGCAGGTATGTATATCTTAGGTTAACAGATATATCATGCGTTTTCAAACTGATCACTTGTTTACGTTTTGTCAATCAAAAACTCGTTGTTTTTAGGTCCTGTATTCTACGAAGATCTAATTATTTTACCATACAAACGATGATATATGCCTGTAAGAGATATGGATTACTTCCTATACTATAACATTTTAATTAACACACGAAGGGTGCCTCGAGTGAATCAAAAGTTTGAAAAAACCAATAAGGTAAGCTATTTTCTATTTAAGTAGCAACCATTGTGTAGTCAATTCACGTTAATAGATCACAGGTGTACTCCTAATTTGTGACCATGCACCTAAAACAAATTTTAATTGACATGTTCAATTTTAGCGTATACTGGACTCGATTACATCAAGATGAGAATAGAATCCAGGACCCCTACTGAAGTAATGCCAGAAACATAATGTTTGCTAACGCCATGAGATATAGTTTAAATGTAATATAACTAATATGTAACTATACAACAAAATATATACGGTGCACATGCAAGTTGAATACTGGTTAATCAATATTTGAATATTAGCTATTCTACCCGTCATACAGTGGATATACAATTAACTATATATGGTGTATATCCAGGTTGAATAATGGTTACGCAAATGCAGTATTAACGGTATACAGGCCCAAATATGAAAGCAGGATAAAATATGCGTACGGATATATCACAAAAACTTAAATTATATGATTATTTAATAATCGGTATACAAATGGAAGATAACCTTTAAAGCAGATAAATATAAGGAATATTCAAGTAATTGTATAATCGTCATAGTTTTGCGATATTAGTTTCAGAAAAACCGTACAGTTAATTTGTCACAAATAGTATACAAGTTTTGTATTATGGTCATTCGATTTTTGTGTAGTGGCTAATTCTCTCAGTGTAGAAAACTTGAAAAAGTAGGTAAAAACGATGTCCTAGGGGATGAAGCACACTATTTAGGGGTGAGAACTTTTCAGTTTAGTATTTCTTTTATCATCCATAACATTCCTACCAATTTTTAAAACTTTATGAATTTTGTCCGATATAAATCGTAATATTACTGAATTACGAAGCATATATTGCAATTAAAAAAAAAGACGTCGACGTCACCCACATGACATGATTACATGACACGATGGCCTCCGACTACCTTAAATACATCCAATTAGATCCCCCAATTTAGTTTTCTTAACCAAATTCCGATAAAAAAAATTAAAAGGGTGTTGCCACTTTGGACAACCTGTAAAATACGTATTCTCATAAAGCGGTTGTTTTATATAAACGTAGAAGGAAATTTGTCGACAAGACCGAATATTATGTTGTGCAATTTCAAGCTAACGTAAATCATTTCTTGAAAGTATGATATTTAAGTCGTTGAAAGATTTGTTTCAATTTTGAAATGGCGGACAACTTGACTGCTATGTGTGGCTGTGACTGTGCGTGTATTTGATGTCGGCAGCAATATAATATCAGTCTTCATAAATCATTTCAGCTGTTATTACATTTAGCAGATAGAAATTAATCTCGTAGCATGTAATTATGACGTGAATATATCTATGTTGTATATCCAGTGTGATCCAAATTAGAGATGAATGTATTAGGGTCTCGAAAACTATAAAAAATTAAAAGACGCTTCAATAGGCAAAGGTTTTGAATATTTCTATAAGCAGAATCGGTGTTATAGTGCGGTCACTAATCATATGAATCAAGTCAGAAAACACAGACTTTCAAAATAGGTTTAACAATAATATCAAAGTATTGACTTCAAATACTGATTTATCTCTAAATGTTTTGTAAGAAATTCTCCTTATACTGTAACTTAGTATATATTAATAAGAATGAGGGTATTTCGCTTGTGCCTGATCTGGATGTTCATGGTGGCAATAGAGTGGTAAACAGTAATTCCAATCCAGGTTCATTAGTATTAAGTGCTAGTAATATAGGAGGCAGCTCTTTGTCTAATATTTTACTGACATCCGTAGAATCTGCGGCAAATTTTCATCAGGCAGTATCAAATATGGCAAACACTTAAATAACCATGGTATCTCTATATATTACCAAAATTGTAGGGGTACCAAAACTAAGTTAGATAAACATAGATTTAGTTTAGTGAATAGTGATTATGACATAGTAGCATTATCAGAAACATGGCTTAATGAATCGATAACTACTGCAGAGTTAAGTTTTTGCGATAGAATATACTTAACCCTTAACTGGTATCGTGGGGTAATTTGACACTCCAGCAATGAATTTTTTGTTTAAACTACACATTTAAAATTAATATTGCTCTTTCATGTTTCAGCTATTCTCCTAACTCAGTGTTATCTGTGGAAGTGTGATCCGTGCTGATGCTGAAAAAACACCGTTTTTTCAAAAACCGAGATTGGGGTGTGTAAATACCCCACCATACCAGTTAAAGTGTTCGATTTTACTTGGAAGTTTGTATGTCGCGGGCGCGGCACGGCGACCGCTTACTCAAAGTGAACTAGAAAAACAGGTAAGAATGAATCTATTTATTGGTAGTTTATCATGTTTATTCCACTCGTTGATTAGAAGTATTTTAGAATCAGAAAAACAATATAGTTTATTAGAACTTGTGGTAAAAACAAATTGTCAATGACACCCCTGTCAGTTTTTTAGCTTATCTAACGAATGACTGTTTTTTGTTACAGATAGTAAGATTGGACCCTAAACATTGTACTTCCATTGAAAATTTATAGATTTTGAAAGATTATCGATTTTTTTGGTTGTTATTTCAAAGAACATACAGTTTAACATAGTGCTCGTAGCGTTTCAAGGATGACAGTTTTATTTTGTTGTATCGAAAAACATTTTGTGTTTAAATATATTTAGTGAATAAACTAATGTTAAATTAATATTTAAAAATAAAAATATTCATGAAGAACCCGTATTTGAATTTTCCTTCATATTATAATTTGGGGTGTCAAAGTACCCCACGATACCAGTTACGTTTTGTGAAAATACGATACCAGTCCAGGGTTAAGAAAAGACAGAAATAGATTAATTACTGGAAAAACGCAGGGTGAGGAGTTTTGCTTGCCATTAGAGACTGATAGCAGAATGTCAAATATTTGATGAGGATCAAGAAGCATTATGTGTTAAAATTAAACTTAACAACAATGTCTGTTTATTTGTGGTATTAGTGTATTTTGTCCCCAACAGCCCAAATTTTATATATGAAATATTCTTTGAAAAAATAGGATCTAATGTGATTGAAGAAATGTAGGTCCTAAACTAATTATTATAGGTGATTTTTAATATTCCAACTTATGTTAACCCAGTATCTTTATGTATGAATTTAAATGTTCTTAAATGATTTTTAGCATTTAATAACTTGACCCAACAGAACCAAATTAAAAATAGTAATAATGTTATACTTGATCTAGCAATATCCTCATTTGCTAATATTTTTGTTGTTCAAACAGAAGACTCTCTAATTACCAATAAATAGTAAACATCCGTGTCTTAGGGTCTGCATAAATACTAAAACTTCCATCCAATCCTGCAGACTTGGCAGGCTGATTTTCCATTGATGTACCACCTATTTAAGAGTCAGACCTGGGAGTTAATGGACAATTGTACTGATGTGAAAGCTGCTTTGGATGCCTTCTGCAGTATCGTTGGTAACATTTTTGAAAGGTGTGTTCCCAAGTCTACTCAGGTGGATAAAAAATACCCTATGTGGTTTAATAATCACAAAGAAACATAAATATTTCCTAAAATCCAAAAGATTTAGATCAAATTACTGGAGGTCCAAATATGTTAACACACATCGCCTAATCAAATATAAAATAAAATTAGCCTATTCCAAATATTTGCACGATGTAAAATGTAGTTTAAAAAATAACCCTAAATTCTTTTGGTCCTATGTGAATGGACTTAAGGACAGTTCAGATGTTCTCCAAGAAATTATTTTTGGGGAGAAGACATATGTTGGACCACAAAATGTTGCGGACGGTTTTGCTGAGTTTTTTAGATCAGTTTTTATTGATGAAGTTGAATTAACTTACAAGAAATTTAAGGAAAGTTCGCACTTCTGTGATAATTTAATACGCAAGGCTGAAATTGAAACGGCTATCAGAAAACTAAAGGCAGCAAAGCCATAGGTCCTGATGGAATACCCGCCTATGTCCTAAAAGGTTGCAGTGAATATTTATTGTTGCCTCTTCAATTACTGTTTAATCTAGTCTTGAAAACGTCTGTGTACCCCGCTAAATGGAAAATCAGCAAAGTTATACCTGTTTACAAGTCTGGTCCCAGGCAGGATATAAAAAATTATCGCCCTATAAGCATTGTGTGTGCGATCTCAAAAGTTTTTGAGAAAATTATTTTTGAAATGCTATTCAGTGAAATTTCGGGCAAAATAACAATATACCAACACGGTTTCTTTCCTAAAAGATCAACCTTTACTAATGTAATAACTTTCTGCCAATATATACACGACGCAATTAACAGCAAGTCACAAGTAGACGTAATCTATACAGATATGGAGAAGACTTTCGATAGAGTGAGACATTGTGTAATCTTAAACGTATTTAATTCAATCTTACCTGAATTCCAGATCTCAATATATAAAAATTAAGGGATGTCAGTCAGTAATGTACAAGAGTACCTCGGGAATACCCTAGGGTTCTAACCTGGGTCCCCTTCTTTTTTTAACTGCAATCAATAATGTTGTCAACAATCTTGATAATGTCAAAGGTCTTTTATTTGCCGATGATTTCAAATGTTTTCATATCACAAACTCTATTGTGGACTGTGAAACTCTACAAAATGATTTTTGTAATGTTGCTAATTGGTGTACTACAAATAGTTTTAACCTCAATGTAAGTAAGTGTATGTGTATGACCTTCACTCTAAACAAAAACCCTTACCATTTTGACTAAACATACAATAATTAAAATATCAAAAGAGTTGACAGTCAGAAGAACATGGGTGTAATTTTTGATGTGAATCTTATTTCTCCAACCACATTAGTGCAAAAATTAAAAATTCCCAAAAAATTGCAGGCTTTATAGCAAGAAACACCAAAGTTTTTGATATAGACATAAGTTTACATCTTTTTGACAGCCTGGTTTTGCCTATATTGGAGTATGGTTCAGTGATTTGGTATCCGCAATATGATGTGTGAATTGGGATTATTGAAAAGGTACAAAGAAAGTTTTTAAACTGCTTGTATTTTAGAAAGTATGGGTCATATCCGCAGAGAGGCTGCGATAATGAGTATCTGTTGGGTATCTTTGGTAGGATGCCGTTAGAGAATAGGAGACATAAAATAACTCCCAGGGCATCTGTTTCCCCCTAATTACCACCTACAACTATTCAAGAACCGTGTCAACCAATATCTTTGCACACACACCGCTCGTCGAGCGCCATATGATCTCCCTTTAGTGTGTGTGCATCTACCATAAAAAAAAAAGCTAGAACAATAGAAATTTGCCACCTTAATGCAAGACTTAAGGACGAGACAAAAGTAATTTTTCCTCAAATTTTAAAAGAAAAATATTTTATTCCAGAGACAATTTTCAAAGTCAAAAGAGGAGCGGGTCCTTTAGAAATTCACAAATCGTCTGACAAACCTGCTCTTTTAAAATGTCATAATTTAGCAGAGTTATCTACCGTATATAAAAATAACAATTTTACTCTATACAATGTTGAACAGATTTTAGATCAATCACATGATATCATGGAAAACCCTTTATCTCTTTTAAGAACTAACCATCTGAATTCAGAAGAAGCAGCTGCTCTGAAAAAATTGATTTTGGAATTTCTTAACATATTTCATAAACCCGACGATAAATTGACTTTTACCAACAAAATAAAACATAAAATTATAACCACCTATGAAATACCTGTACGCACTAAGACTTACCGAT
>MU188761.1:42853-53508 GCA_016904865.1 Pissodes strobi
AGAGTAAGATGGGCGGATTATACCATCGTCCAGCAATAGGTGGAAAAGCAAATAAAAAAATGCTGGACGATGGTATAATCCGCCCATCTTACTCTCCCTGGTCGTCACCTGTTTGGACTGTTCCGAAGAAACTAGACGCTGCAGTAATACAAAAATGAAGGATGGTAACCGATTACAGAAAAATTAATGACAAGGTCGTTGACGATCGGTACCCTATCCCTAACATATCAGACACGCTCGATAAAATAGGAAGATGTAACTACTTAACTACTCTAGATTTGGCGTCGGGTTTTCACCAAACAGAAACGGACCCAGACTCCGTAGAAAAGGCCGCCTTCAATGTGGAAAATGGACACTTTGAGTATACGGAATACCTTTTGGATTTAAAAACGCACCGGCTACGTTTCAGCGCGCAATGGATAACGTATTGGCATGGTTGCAAAATAGTATAGTGTACATGTATGATATCATCATTTATTCCACATCATTGCAAGAACATATCAGTAACCTTCGTAAAGTATATAAACGAATAAATCCATGTAACCTTAAAATTCAGTCGGACAAATCGGAAATCATGGAAAATACGTGTACTTTCTTGGGCATGAAAATACTACGCAAGGAATTAAACCTAATCTTTCTAGAATCAGAGCCATTAGAGACTTTCGTTTACTTAATACTGTAAAAAAGATTAAATCATTCATTGGGTTAGTCGGCTATTATCGAAAGTTTGTAAAAATTTAGCCAACATAACGAAACCTATGACATCATGCTTAAAGAAAAATAAGAAAATAATACCTGACAAAGAATTCATAAATAGTTTTCAAAAAAGTAAACAATTATGAGCGATTCGATCCTTCAGCATCCTGATTTTAAGTAACTACGCAGTAGGTGCCATATTGTAACAAGGTCCCATCGGGAGTGATCTTCAAATAGCTTATGCAGGCAGGACCTTTAATCCAGCAGAGTGTAATTACTCAACCATAGAAAAAGACCTGTTAGCAGGAGTTTGGCCTACGAAATATTTTCGACCGTACCTGTTTGGACAAAAGTTCACTATACTCTCTAATCATAAGCCTTTCAATGGCACACCCAATATAAGTTCTAACGAGTTTAACAATTTTTTTGCAAACGCAGCAAAATATCTATTACAAAACCAGCAATACTCTCAGGACGACATCCTATTTCATCCTCTTTGGGAAGCACAACAGTATTTTGCTTTCAGGGACGTTAGTATGAATCAAGTTAGAGATATTATAAAAAATCTCAAGAACAAGGATGCCAGAGATGTGTTTGGCTTCAATGTGACTGTCATAAAAACAATACGGGAACTGTTAGTGGCGCCCTTGACAGAAATAATAAACTTATGTTTTAAAGAATCTATTTTCCCTACATGTCTAAAGGAGGCCATTGTCATTCCCATTTTTAAAAAGGGAGAGAAGACGGAAATATCAAATTACCGTCCAATATCCCTACTCCCAATATTTTCAAAAATAATCGAAAAATGTATGTCTTTGCAAGCTTCCGTGTTTCTTGAGGAGCACTCAATGCTTAGTAAACAGCAGTTTGGGTTTCGCAGTGGGCAGAGTACTGTTTTGGCGATATATAGCACACTCGTACGTGTTGAGAAATACGTAAAACAAGAAGGTCCGAGGCAGTACTACCGCTGCCAAAAGTACGGGCACACCCAGGGAGGATGTTGTTTCCCCCACATCTGCGTAAGGTGTGGAGAAAAACATCAGGCGAAAGAATGCCCAGTCCCCAGAGAGCAGGGACTCAAAAACGCTAAATGCGCTAACTGCGGCAAAGACCACCCTGCCAACTATAAGGGATGTGAGAAATTCCCAATGAAGACTACAACGCAACAACAAGCGAAGACACCAAGATCGCACGGGCCTGCGACAACCCCCATGCCTAGACCGGCGGGCCGCAACCCGTCGCAAAAACCGTAGCAGGAAACAACCCGCAGACAAAACAAAAAGCTCCGCCCAGGCCGGCGGACAATAAAAATCAGAAAAACAACAACAACAAGAAATACGAAGTGCCAGCCACCGAGATCATGGCACCTATAAAAAGCATGATCCAAGATCAGGTCATGGCGATGATGGTACCATTACTGCAAAAAATGGTACAGGAAGTATTCAAAACAATGAATGGATAGTAAAGATATCGGTCGCCTCATAATTATGTCGTGGAACATCTGCGGCATTAGATGTCGCAAGACAGAAGTCCAAAAACTTCTGAAACGACATAATCCGGCGGTCTTGGCCTTGCAAGAGACCAAGATTGAAAGACCGATAAACTTCTCACTACCAGGATATTCCATCTACCGACACGACAGAGTTAACTCCGCAGGAGGCGGGATTGCTCTAGTTGTAAACAACGAGATAGAGCACACCAACCTAGGAATCGAAATGGACTCAGAGATTGAGACGGTATCCATAAAAGTCTCCACGAGACGTGGAGAGATCAAGATAACCTCGGTTTATCTTCCGCCCCAAGATCAGATACATGAAGAGGACATAGAGAAGCTAACTCGAGACCCAAGACCCAAGATCATCATTGGGGACCTGAACTGCAAACATCAGCAGTGGAACAGTTCCAGGACAAACAGGAACGCTCAAAGATTGGCACAGTATTGTGAAGATAGAGGTGTAGATGCTCTGGGACCGGACCAGCCCACATTCCTACCCAGGGGTGGGGGAAGGCCCGAAATCCTTGACATAGCACTTCTTAAAGACGTGCGATTCGACACGGAGATAGAAACCATAGTAGAAGGGACATCAGATCACAACCCTATAATGTGTGCATCAATCTTGGACTGGCAAGAACCAACCTGAGAACGAGGAAAAAGACCAACTGGTTTAGATACCAGAACCTGATTAGAGACAATACCCGAATTGAACGAATAAGCAACGCCCAGCAGCTAGACACTGAAGTGGAATATCTGGAAAACAACATCATCCAGGCCTACAACTCTAGTACTGCTGTAGAAGATCTATCCAACACTCGAAGACATGGTGATCTCTCTGACGAGATCAAGAACATGATCTGAGAGAATAGGAGACTCAGGCGAGTTTATGCAAGAACCGGCAGAGACAACGACAGAGTCACGCTGAGCCAGTACAGCGGCGCTCTGAAAGAAATGCTCAAGGTGCATAGAGACGAATCCTGGCAACGCAAGCTCAGGGAACTGACCCTCGAAGACACAGCCTGGCAGATGCAGAGGGCACTCGCCAACCCCAGGACTCTTGTCCCGCCCCTAAGCGGGACAGGAGGCCTGGTCTATGAGGACGTGGGCAAGGCGGAACTACTCGCCGAAACCGTGCAGAACCAAGGCAGGCTAAACGAACACCCTGACGAGGATGAAGAACATCGCGAGGACGTACAGGAAACAGTCATGCGCCACGAGCAGAGACAAATTCAGCCTAGGTGTGATGCTCCGACCTCACCAGCTGAGGTCGCGGGCATCATAAAGAGGCTGAAAACAAAGAAAGCACCAGTAACAGACAAGATAACACACAAAATGCTCAAAAAGCTACCGAGGAAGGCCATAACAGCAACCGTCAACATCATCAACGCGATGATGAGACTCGGACACTTTCCAGACAGGTGGAAGGAGGCCGAGGTGATAGTAATACCCAAACCGGGTAAGGATAAGACCAATCCTGCAAACTACAGGCCTATCAGCCTCCTCTCAGCTGTTAGCAAGGTGGCGGAAAGGATCATATTAAGAAGACTCAATAATGAATCAACAGAGCAGGACACAATCCCAAGCATCCAGTATGAATTCAGGGCAGGACACTCATCAGAGCTACTACTGCTCAAGGCAGTAGAACATATCACCAAGGGATTCAACTGCGGGAAGGCGACAGGAGCGATATTTCTAGACGTAGAAAGAGCGTTCGACAGAGTATGGCATCAGGGGCTGTACTACGAGATGATAATAGGAGGCTACTCTCCTAGAATGATCAAGATCATCAAGAGCTACCTGACTGACAGAAGATTCCACGTGAGAATGAAGGACAAGACATCTGGGCCTAGAATACTTGAGGCAGGAGTACCGCAGGGCTCAGCCCTTGGACCGGCCCTGTACTCAATATTCACCTATGATATACCACCGATCGAAGCTGTGCAGGTATCATTGTATGCTGACGATACAATGATACAATACACGCATAACAACACCGCGAGAATAAGCACTGTGCTGCAAAGAGCCACAGACGAAATAACTGATTGGATGATCAAGTGGAAGATGAAAGTAAACGAGAGGAAAACGCAAATCATACCCCTTCAGAGAAGGAGAAAGGCTGCAGGACCACAAATAAGAACCAATAACATCAACATTCCTTGGAGTGACGAAGTCAAGTACCTCGGAGTACACCTGGACCGTGGCCTAACATGGAAAAGGCACATCCGAGCTGCTAAAGACAAAACAAAAAGAGCAATGGCCATGGTAAACCCCCTAATCGGGAGGAATAGTCGAATGGCATTGAAGACCAAACTTATCATGATTAAGTTAATATCGAGAAGTCAACTGACGTATGGCTCAACAACCTGGGGATACGCAGCGAAATCAAGCATTAAATTGCTAACGAGTACTGAGAACGTACTAATCAGGAAAGCAGTCGGCGCACCTTGGTTCGTCCAAAATGCTGACCTGCAACGAGATCTCCAGTGGCAGCCTTTAACAGACTTTATAGTCGAAAAGGCCAGGCGCGTATTCCTAAAGGCAGAAAACCATGCTGACGAAGAATTGAGAGAAGTGATTAACTATCACCCAGACGACCCAGGGACCAGGAGATGGGCCAAGTACAATAGACCTAGGAGTCTAATTGGATAAACACACAGACACGAGATGACACATTGTACCAGAGATGCGCGGATAAGTAACCGCAAGTGATGTCTTAGAAGAGAGATGATTAGGACTTAATAGGATTCGATCCCGGAAGTCCTTAACCGACGTGCAGCAGATGGGTCCACGCACAAGTCGGCATTACCTGGATGTTTTAGTTGGTATGCTACTGCAGCGATTCCAACACTACCCCCCCCCCCCACCAGGGGGTGTGCATAAGAGAGCATTTTTACCAGACGACATAAAAAATGGCGATCCTAGATTTGGTATCCTACATAATGGAGGGGTTCGAGAGTAGGGAGCACACCGGCACAGTCTTTTGCGACTTGTGCAAAGCTTTCGACTGTGTTTCGCATGAACTGCCCATTAAAAAGCTATCTTACTATAATTTTGATTCAAAGAGCATCGCCTTTCTCCGATCCTATCTGGAAAGCATAGTACAGAGGGTGGTCGTGAGTGGGGTGGCATCAGCGGCAAAAACAATGGACATTGGTGTTCCACAAGGGTCAGTAATGGGACCCCTGCTCTTTTTGCTGTATATTAACAATTTGCCCAATGTTAGCACAGGGGAGCACTATGTTTTGTTTGCTGATGACACCACAATCACAATGAGGGAGACGAGCTTGCAAACATTGATCACTGACTTGGGCGAGGCACAGTCGAGAGCAAAAAACTGGCTTCGCTGTAAAAGTTTGGTGCTTAATAACAATAAAACTAATCATGCTTTGTTCTCTCTGAGGAATACTCCGGATTGTTCGTACTCTCGAGCCCCTACAAAATTCCTTGGGGTGTACCTGGATGATGGCCTGAGATGGGATGCTCACATAGAGTCTCTGGCAAAGCGTCTAAATAGTGTCGTTTTTGTATTGCGCAATCTGTCGGGGGCGGTGGCGAGTGGCGTGCTGCGCACTGCATACTTCGCACTGTTCCACTCTCTGATATCCTATGCTGTGGTGGTCTGGGGGCCATGCCCCGCGCTGGCGCAGGGTGTTTTCCCTACAGCGCAGAGCCCTGAGAATCGTTGCTGGTCTGGGATATAGAGAAGATTGTAAGCAAACATTTATTGATTTAAAAGTCCTCACTTTTCCCAGTCCGTACATACTGGAGAATCTAATCTACATTAAGAAAAATCTACCAGGATATCCAACAAATGATTAGCAACATTCTCATGGCACTCGGTTTGCGGGGCAGCTCTCGGTTCCGCTGTGGAGGCTGGAGAGGTGTAGAGGTGGACCTAACTACTGGGCGGTAAAATTTTACAATCGGCTACCAGATGAATTAAAAAACCTTCCCTTAATTATGTTCAAGCGTAGGGTACAGGACTTGCTGTTGCAGGTGTTTTAAACTGTTTTGTTTGTCATTTACGAGTTGATTTTAAATGTATTTTAGCATCATGCTGTTTGTATTGTATTTAGTTTTCAAGCTACACAATTTTTTTTAAATATTTTACTTTTAAATCATAATTAATTGCAGGACTTGTTGTTCCAAGGCCCTTTGTATGATACAGAGGAGTCTTTTCGATTGTTTTAAACTGTTTTGTATGTGATATACTTGTCGATATTATTTTACTTTATTTTATCTCTGTTACTTGTATTGTACTTTTGGTTTCGAGCTACACAAAAATTTTATACTTTTAACCTTTTAATTAACTTATATTATATTTTATATCACAACTGTATTGAAGTGTGTAAACCTGTTATAAGTGTAGTAACATGAATAAAGAATTTGAATTTGAATTTGAATTTGGCTCTTTTCGATCAAGGAACCAAACTCCAAGCTGGTCCGATGGAGACTAAAATTGCCAGAGTATAATTATGAGCTACAATACAAGAAAGGTAAACTAAATAGTACTGTAGACGCATTATCACGGATCCCAATAAAAAAATGATGATAACTCTTTACACATAGATGCCATTGACAAGGAACTAGGAAAACAGCCTATTGTGCAACGCTCAATTACCCCAAAATACAAACCCAATTCACATAAATCTCCAAGTTCACAATCGGTGGTACAACCTTTGGTGCAGGTAACAATGGCGGCCCGCAGCTTTTAGACAGTGGAGAAGGGTCGTGGTGAGTTATAATGCCTGAGCGCCACGCGGTTAACTTTTCGCCATTCCCTGATGCTTGATCTTCAGTGAAATTCGACCAATAAGTGACTCACTATTGAAATGATTTGAATCAGTTAGAAGTTACTTTTTAGATGCACAGTGGGAATACATAATCCACGTGTTATGCGGCAGTCAAAAATGCAATCAACAGACGTCACTAATAGCATTATGGCCAATAAGACATTAACTTGACAACAGTGTCGGCCTTGACGACCACGCGCTTGTCCAGAAACCTGTCAATTATGCTGCCAAAATTACATCCACTAACTATATGAAACATAGAACGATTTCCTTCACGTAGTGCCGGATCAACTCCGAGCTGAAATATTATCGAACTTTAATAACGGATAAACAGTGGAATACTCCGTCAGTATACAAGCCTAGAGTGCCAAACATTGATGCCATCCAATACAATCAGCAAATTCAAGCCAATACGAAGTAAACCCTACAATTGAGCAAGGCAAATTAGAGTGGTTCTCGTGTCGATATCGAATGAGGGACACAACGGCGACGCGGCGTTCGTCGACCGACTATGAGTCTATGGTCCAAATCCGACTAATCACATGTCATACTTCTAACAAACATCATTGTATCATTCCCAAAATGAAAATATTCAATAAAATCACCTAAGTAAAACAATGGATTACCAAATCAACGAGACAATTACCACAGTATGACCATCAAATGCACAAAAGGTAAGTTCCAATTTCAGTGCTAGATCTCCCTAAATAACCTTGCAATACAACTCATGCCTGCATTACATCCCAGTTACACTGCCAATCTGTAACCAATCTATCACTATTGTTTTCTTTTAGACACAACTCTCCAAGAATGGCTGAAATACATTCCATATCTCGAATTAGCAATTAGGAGGCATAATTAGTAAAGTCGAAGCCAGAGGGTGGCCGTCAAGGTATATTATAGAACTGAAATAAAGAAAATAAGTGATTAGATGAAGGGTTCCTTTTTTCCCATTTAGACAGGTAGCACAATAAGACAAAACCAATGGGACAATACCAATATACAACTAAGCTTTGTGGTTTCAGCTGGGAAACATATACCGTGTATGTAAAGTTAACTGTTCATATGAAGGCGTGTGCATTTGATATGTATAGACAAGAGTATGAAATATTTGCTTTGAAATACCTAGCTTAATGGGTTTGGTTCCATGCTTTCCCAATACTAGTACTATTGTGATGTTTATGTAATTGTCTATTTCAATAAATAATATGAAGTTTGATTATCACCCTCCACAGAAATACGTTCCATCTACTGTCGTCCTACGTCAATTTTATTTAAAACTTCTTCGCCATTTTGTCCAGAAAACAAATTGTGCTAAACATTTCTGTTCCATTTGTGGTTGTGTACTTAAAGTTGCTGTTTAACCATAAATTACTATGAGCCTGGGCAATAGCAATAGTAAATGTGTCCAGTATTTTTATCCTAAGAAAAAAATTCAATAAAAGGCAAGTACATCTAATTATCTTTTTATTATAACCGAAAAAGTGGTATATGGCACCGTAGCCCGTTACAATGGGATAATGAAATTTTAAAATTATTTAGGAAAGGACAGACTTGAACGATACCTCGGTCCTAGACAGGAATATACATCCCAAACTGGTATTAAAATTGTAAGTGTAGAGGGCAAGCAAACTGTCGAAAGGAGAATTACTGACTTATTTCCTGAAAAAATCCTCGCTGAAAGTTCTAAACTACAAACTCCTACGAAGCCGAAAATAAATATTATATCACAACATATTATTAAACCCGCGAAACCCATAATTTTATTATGAACTCATTCTCAAGGCTCCCAAGAATATGATGTAGATAATCAAACCATTTATACTTCTAAAGAAAACCCTATCTTGGGAGCATAATATACAAAGAAACACTTCAATTTTTTTTCTAAACCAATATTTATTTAACATCCGAAGAAAAATAGGGGATGCCAAAGAAAAATTCTTTGAAGAAAAGTGTCAAGAAATTGAAAGACTCCAAGAATCATTTGACTCATTCAACTTACACAAAAAAGTTAAAGAAATGGCAGGTTTAAACAAGAAACATCTACTCTGTTGGATAAAAATGGACGAATATTAATGACCACCGAAAAAAATTGAACAGATGGGAAGAATATACCAAAGAGCTGTTCGATGACGAAAGATTACCACAAGTAGACCAACTTCGAACTGAAGATGAAATGGGTCCTACAATCACAAAAGAAGAAGTACTGTGCACCATGAAAGCGATGAAGAATGGAAAAAGTCCTGGGCCAGACGAAGTACCCATTGATCTACTTAAATGTATTGACGAGGAACATATTAATATAGTGGTAGAACGGTTTAATAAAATCTATTCAATTGGAACTATACCTCGGGACTGGTTAATATCAATATTCATTTGCCTACCGAAAAAACCAAATTCCAAAGAATGCAGTGATCAACGTACTATAAGCCTTATGTCACACACACTTAAGTTATTTCTTAAAATTATGTCAGTTCGGCTTTCGACAAGGACTGGGTACTCGGGAAGCTCTATTTGCGTTTAATGTTCTCGTTCAGAGATGTCTGGACGTAAATCATGATGTGTATGCTTATTTCTTAGACTACAATAAAGCATTCGATAGAGTACGCCATGACCAATTAATGAGCGTTTTAAAGTCGAAACACCTGGATTACCAAGATTTACTAATCATTTCTAATTTATACTATAACCAGCAAGCAACCATCTCTGTAGAGCAACAGACATCAGATAAAATAAATATCGCGAGAGGAGTTAGGCAAGGATGCGTTATGTCTCCTACACTCTTCAATGCCTACTCTGAAGACATTATTAAAAGAACGCTAGAAGAAGAAACTAGAGGAATAAAAATCAACGGAACGCCAGTCAACACCATCCGATATGCCGATGATACGGTGATCATGGCGGAATGCATTGAAGATCTCCAAAGAAGACTATGGCCTAACGTTAAATGTCAAAAAAACAAAATTTATGAGGATATCGAAACGCCCGCAAAATCACGAAATATTGATGACAAATGGGAAAAGACAGGAACAAGTCCACAAATTTACATATCTCGGCACCATCGTCACCTCAAATAATGATTATACTACCGAAATCAAAGCAAGGATTGTGAAATCAAGAAGTACTTTTATAAAAATGAAGACATTACTATGCTCACGACGACTAAACGTAAAATTGAGGATGAGGCTAACAAAGTGCTATGTATTCACAACCCCGTTATATGGAACGGAAGCATGGATAATAAATGCAGCAATTCGAAACAAACTCAATGCGTTTGAAATGTGGATATATAGAATAGATGTTGAAGATATCTTGGATTGAGAAAATAACAAACGAGGAAATCTTGAGTAGAATGGGTAAACAACGGGAGGTCATAGAAACTATACAATGCAGAAAACTTCAATATCTTGGTCATATAACCAGAGGAGTGAGATACAGTCTGCTACGAGTGATTATGCAGGGGAAGATACAGGGAAAACGCAACGTAGGAAGAAGAAGGATTTCATGGCTGCGAAACCTACGAGATTGGTTCAACTGCACATCAAATGAACTTTTTAAAGCAGCCGCATCTAAGGTCAAGGTGGCCATGATGATTGCTAAACTCCGTCGCGGAGACGGCACCCAAAGAAGAAGAAGAAGAAGAAGAAGAAGAAGAAGAAGAAGAAGAAGAA
>MU188762.1:0-16199 GCA_016904865.1 Pissodes strobi
AGAAATATTGTTCACCAAAAGTTAACTTGTCACTTTGACAGCGTCTGCCAAACAAATGCTGCCCGATATTTCGTCTGCCATGTTGTTTTCGCTTAATGGACTAATAGAGGAATACTTCTACCAAAAATAATTTTTGATCATTGTCGTTCACCATTTCGAGAAATATGTCACTTTGACAGTCGTCTGCCCAGTTTAAGCTGCCAAATAAATCGTCTGCTCACGTGATTTTGACATATTCTTGAACTGGTTTGTTTAATTGAGCGAATGCGGGTTTTGATAAATATTATTCACCAAATCCTAAAACCACCCTTTTTTAACTGCACCCCCCTATTTAAAGCTGCCACTTCGACACGGCAGACGGTCGATTTTAGTTTGTCCATATCATGAATTTTTATGCCACATTGGTAAAAATTTTGATAAATATCGTTCACCGCAATGTTTGCCAGCTCCTACACTATAAGGCCTTTTCCTTTTGCTTAGAAAATCATTCTTTAAACGAGCTTGTTGCTTTAAAAAGCCAGAGTTACGTTGAATAAGAATGGTTTACGGTTTAGAAATAGATAGCCGACTTCCCTAAACTACAAGCCACTTTGTCTAAACAAGTATTTTAGTTTTGTAAAAATAAAGCTTTTTGTTTATAAGTAACTTTGGTTAAATAATGGTTCCGACATCCATAGCTATTTCGTTTAACTAAACAAAGTTTTGACTTTCAAAATCCTCAGTCGCTTTATCCAAGGAAGGTTTAGATATGGAATTCCATAGCCACTTTTTCTAAATAAAATTTTTAATGTTGAAATCCACAGTGAATTTATTTAAAACCGATTTTTTTGTTTACAAAACCGCAACTACTCTCACTAAACAATGTTTTTTTTGCTCACAAAATTACAGCCACCTTGTATAAAGGAGTTTTTTACTTAATAAAGAGAAAGCAGCATTGACTAGGAAAGGTTTATGGTTTCGAGATCCACAGCAACCATCTCTAAACAAGGTCTTTTCCTCGCAAATCCACAGCCTATTTATTCAAATATACTCTACAGTTTTGACATGCACGGTCACTTCGTTATTTATAAATCCACAGCCACTTTGTCTAATTAAGGTTGATGGTTTCAACATTCATAGCCACTTTATCTAACTAAAAAAGTTTTTGATTTCAAAATTTCCGTCATTTCAACAAGGTTTTTTTCATGAAAATACAAGTTTTTGGTGTCGGAATCCACACTCATATTATTTAAAGCACTTTGACTGAGAAGGGTGTATGGTATAGAAATCCACAGCGCTCTTCTCTAAACAAGGTTCTTATTCTTAAATTCACAGCCAATTTGTCTAAACAAGGATTTTGGTTTTCTAAAAACAAAGCACTTTGTCTAATAATGGTTTCGACATCTATAGCTACTTTACCTAACTAAACAACACTTTTCAGTTTCAAAATCCTCGGTCACTTTATCTAAATAATGTTATTGAATAAAAATCCATAGCCTCTTTATCTAAACAAGGTTATTTGCTTAGAAACCCTTAGCCACCTTCTTTAAACACTTTTTTTCCCTTATGAATCCGAATCCACTTTGAGTAAGAAATGTTTCTAATTTAGAAATCCACAGCCACCTTCCCTAAAAAGGAGTTTCTTCTTAAATCCACAGCCACTTTGTCTAAATAACGTTTATGGTTTCGACATCCATACCCACTTTATCTAACTAAAGAAAGTATTTGATTTCAAAATTTCCTTCAGCCACTTTGTCTAAACAAGGTTCTGAGTGTTGACATACAAAGCCATTTTATTTAATGAAAGTTTCTTTTAGAAATCCGTAACCACTTTGTCTAAACAATGCTTTTTGTTTAGACAATCACAGCCCCCTTGTTTAAACGAGTCTTTTGTTGTCTAAATCCAAAGCAATTTTGACTAGAAAAGATTTCCGGCTTAGAGATCCACAGCCACCTTCTCTAAACAAGGTATTCTCTTCATAGTTTTATAGTCAATCAAAATATGATTTACGGTTTTGAGTTTTTGCAGTGAAGCTTCTTTAGCGAGGGTAGTAAGTCAGAAAAAAATAAAAAATCAAATGAAACCAAAGTGAAACATCACTTTAATTAAGCATGTTCCACTATACCTGGAGGGCTGAAATTTTCAGGATATGTAGCCGGAGTAAAATGAGGATCCTGGACGAAAACTGGACCCAGTACCTCCCCCCCCGGTTCGGCAAGGAGAGGGGGGAGATAACAAAACTAAAATAATTAATTTCGGGAAAACGGGAAGAGCTACAGGGTCGAAATTTTTATTGTAGGTGCACCTCCTGGGGAGCCATCATTGACCACATGGGGGGATCGGAGCTCTAATTTAAGTGGTCATTTTGGTGGAAAAACCGTGTTTTGCTGATATCTCTGCAACGGAGCCTCCGATCGAAAATCTGACAAGAGTAGACCCCGTGTCTCCGGGGGAGGGAGGGGGGGAAAATATGCCCCACCCCCTTGGATACCCAAAATTTTTGGGAAAATAGGAATACATTGAAAATAAAAAGGAGAAAATTGTTCGGAATATTATAAAGTATTATAAAACAAAATAAGAAAAAAATATATTTATATAAAAAAAAGTTAAGTTAGAAAAAGGCGGTTAATATGAGGTCGAGGTTGCCAAAAATGGAAAGAAAAAAATGCATTATGAAAAACAAAGTTCAAAAAAAAAAATTTTTGCCGATATCGCTGCAACGGAGCCTTCGATCAAAAATCTGACTAGCGACTCTGATAGCACAAAAATATTTATTTAATATTAAAAGGAAATATTAATTTTATATTAGGAGAGACAGATTGACAAATATATTATTAATATTAGATAATAATCCTTTAAAATATTTATATAATATTGCTAAGTAATAATTTGTATGATATTATAAAATAAAGGTTAAACGAATATTTCTGAATAATATTTTCCTAATATTAAAAATAAATTTAATCTAAATGCATACATATTTCATAAAAAGAATATTCATTAATACAAATGAGTCACTTTAAATTAATAGTCAGAATGTAATATAAACAATAATAAGTGAATTCAAGATATGCCTATCGTATGTACTTACTTAAAATTAAAAATCAATAATAATTATTAGAAAAAATTCACAGTTCATTATACAAATACAAAATTATATTTATCGTCTGATGATGCACAGACTTTTACATTATAAGGGACGAAGGGAAATAGTGCATTTTGTAACTTCATCTTCTCATAATCCACAAACAATGCAAGCAGCCATGATGCTGTTTGTGTTGTCTCTATTAAGTAGCCCACTGATCCACTCCTCCATTCCGTACAAAAATTAGTCACAAGATGAATGTAAAAGTATACCTTTCAAGCTAAATTTTGTGATATTATCACAAAAATAGAAGAAAACACCAGCAAGCCAAACTAACAACAGCCTAAAATAAAATCATGGTTTAACATATTGAACTGTCAATAGTCATACTTATCGTTGTCATCTAGAATTCAGCTGTTCAGCTTCTAACTCAGAATTCCAAGAGTTAGACAAAGACATATATCATTTGTTTTTGCAACAGCGTCGACACGACTTTGGCTCCATCTACAATCACATCACCTTTGGTGATGCTAGATAAAGAGAGATCTATACGGAAATGCATTAAGTAAGAGAGATGGCATGAATAGAACAAATTTTCTATTTTACTTACTGTCTCCAGAGACAAGGGAGAGACAGTTAAGTAATATAGAAAATTTGTCCCATCACGCCATTTCTTTTACTTAATGCGTATCGGTATAGTGCTCTCTTTATCCAGCATCACCAAAGATAATTGTAGATGGAGCCAAAGTCGTGTCGCCGCTGTTGCAAAAACAAATCATATATGTCTTTGTCTAACTCATGGAATTCTGGGTTAGAAGCTGAACAGCTGAATATTAAATGACATCCACAACACATTATGTGATAGGTGATTCACAAGTATGTCTATGACACAAAATGACAGTTCAATACGTTACACGTACATCACACCACCATTTTAGGCTGTTTTTAGATTGGCTTGCTGCTGTTTTGTTATATTTTTTGTGTTAATACCGCAAATTTTTGCTTGAAATATATACTTTTTCATTCATCTTGTGACTGAAACGTTAATTTGTGACCGGCGTGAAGTGGATCAGTGGACTACTTAATAGAGGCAAATCAAACGGCATCATGGCTGCTGAGACTGTACATTGCTTGTGAATTAAGAGAAGATGTTGAAAAATGCACTAATTTCCTTCGTTTCTTATCTTGTAAAAGTCTGTGCGTCATCAGACATTAAATAAAATTTTGTATTTGTATAATAAACTGTGACATTTGTTTGAATTTTTCTAATGATTATGGATTTTTAATTTTAAGTAAGTACGTATTATTATGGTAGGCATATCTTAAATTCACTTATTGTTTGTATTACACGCTGACTATTAATTTCAAGTGACTCATTTGCATTAATGAATATACTTTTTATGAAATATGTATGCATTTCGACTAATATGCCTTGTCTACGGTAGATTATTTGAATAATTGCATACCGTTTCGATCAACTGCAATTTTCTTATACTCAAATTGCTCTGTCCCTTTTGATGAGGTGAAGATTTTTAAAATTGCATTGTGTATTTGTGTGAATATTTATCTAAAACTATTTGTGAGCATTGCATAAACAAATCCTTGTAAAAATTAGTCATCCGAATACATAATAGCATTAAAACATCTCCACCGCATCAGAATGGATAAAACATAACAATAAAGCAATCAAAGAAACATTCAACCCTCCCGCGCTTTTGGCAGCCGATGCTAATCGCGCCCTCTACTTTCATCTTTGGTGAAGACAGACAGAGAGCATCGATCTTCCTTTCCTCGTCTATTACTTCCTACCTTTTTTTATCATTTAGTTGATTGGCTTTCCCCTTGTCTTTGCTGTCTCTTCGTGATTTGCTTCTGTAAAGAGTAAAAAGTTTTGGAGGTTGGAATATCAACATACACTGCTCAAAAATATTAGAGGAACACTTCTTCTTACCCCTGTAACTTTTAAAGTGGTAATAATCTAAAGATGAGACATACGTATTCTGAAAGACACACATTTTTTCATAATAAATCGAATAATGTAACATTCAACTAATCATTTATTCCTAAGGTAAGATTAACAATTTAAAGAAAGTACGAAAAACAAAGTGAAGATGTATGAATTTTCTATGGATAGCGTTGCGCTATTTGGGGGCATATGAGGTTTAGTATCGCATGCGTCCTCCTTCAGCACGAATTACTTCCTGACACCACCTTGGCATACTTCGCACGAGCCTTCGAATGTCTTCCTGTTCTGTACAGTCCCACTCTTCGACTAGGGCTTCTGTTAGTTGTTGAAGGGTCTGAGGTGGATTTGGGCGGCGTCCAATACATCTGTCCACTATATCCCATAAGTGTTCAATTGAATTAAGGTCGGGGCTCAATGCTGGCCAATCCATTGTACGATCTTCCTGCTCATTAAGAAAATGTATAGTAATCGCAGCAGTATGAGGCCTTGCATTATCCTGCATGAAGAGGAAATCAGGGCCTATACCATATGCTGCAGGAATAATGTGATCTGACAGAATGATATCAATATACCTTTCAGCTGTAAGATTTCCTGGTATCACTACAAGATCTGTTTTTTCCTCCAAACTTATTCCACCCCAGACCATTACCGAACCATCTCCAAATTTGGATACTTCTTGCATAGTAGTAGTGGAGAAGCGTTCATTCGGACGTCTATACACACGTACTCGGCCATCACAATAGGTTAGACGAAATCTTGATTCTCTGTGAAAAGTATAGGTCTACAGTGTCGGAATTGCCATCCCAAATGATCACGGGCAGAGTTTAATCGCATAGTTTTATGACGTCGCGTTAAAACAGGTTTTCGTATCGGGCTTCTTGGCTTTAAATCGGTTTCTCGTAACCTGCTTCTAACCGTCTGGTCGAAAATGGTTACCTGATGAGCCCTCCTAAGTTCATTTTGAAGGTCTTTTGCTATGGATGTTCGTCTACGCAAAGAAGATAGTGCTAAATATCGGTCCTGGATGCGTGTGGTTTTTCATTTTCGACCCTCTTTAATATCGCCCAGTCACCCTAGAGCGATTATACACACGCTTGATGACCGACGGGCTGCGATTTAAATTTCATGCAACTTGTCGAATTTTAAAACCACTTTCACCACTGGTGCAATAGCTTTATGGCACCAGTGGTGCCATAAATATCTCGTTCTTATTTTGACAAATAACAATGAGCATAAACTCATTTCTTTTCTATCAAATTACTAATACAAATTGTACATCAATTACGAAAATATTATTTTTCTACAGCCGCACGCAAAATAACTAATTGCTAAATTCAAATGAAATCGCAAAATCGACGAATGCCGTGGATCCTTATTTTGCGCTCTAGCGCGAACATGGAAAAGGAAAATCTCACTTTTTCCGTCTAGTGTGTTATGAATGCTCATGGAAACCGAAGATAAATAAATGACAGTCGTGCGTTTCTTACAGTTGTTGCTGGCACTCCTGTTCTAAATATGCCCGAAACCCGAACATAATATGTCAAAACTGACACTCATTTGCAAATTTCAGAATCAGTGTAGAGAAAAATGTGCATTTAATTTTAAAAAATGTGGCTGTAGAAAAAGTTCTGTGTGTTTTTCAAGCGCAAAGTAAGATTGCCGTTTTCGAAAGATTACACAATAGTTATTTGTGTATTTAGAGCGCAAAGTAACGGATTGCCGCTTGAGAAAGAATGTTACTGCGCGACGCGTAGCGGAGCGCAGTAATCTTTCGAAAACGGCAATCTTACTTTGCGCTCGAAAAACACACAGAACTTTTTCTACAGCCGCATTTTTTAAAATTAAATGCACATTTTTCTCTATACTTATTCTGAAATTTGCAAATGACTGTCAGTTTTGACATATTATATTCGGGCTTCGAGCATATTTAGAACAGAAGTGCCAGCAACAAACTGTAACAAACGCACGACTGTCATTTATTTATCTTCGGTTTCCATGACCATTCATAGCACACTCGACGGAAAAAGTGAGATTTTTCTTTTCCATGTTCGCGCTAGAGCGCAAAATAAGGATCCACGGCATTCGTCGATTTTGCGATTTCATTTGAATTTAGCAATTAGTTATTTTGCGCGCGGCTGTAGAAAAATAACTATTTCAAGCATATGTAGCAACGACCTAAAAAGTTACAGGGTTACCAAAAAGTGTTCCCCTAAATTTTTTGAGCAGTGTATTTTATTAGTATGAAATAAATATTCGGTTAGTAATATTAGAATCGATATGTTAATTTCTTATCAAAAAATATTAGACAAGTAATATTAAAATACGAATGTTGATTTAATATTATATTATTATTGGCTAACAAATATTTGAAAACAAATATTTTTAAAATATTAGTTGTAACTTGCAAATATTTAATTAAGATATAAATATTAATAAAATATTTTTTTAATATTATGTGCTATTAGGGGACGACCCCGTGGTAACGGGTAACGGGGGTCGTCAGTGGGAGATGGGAATTATATTCTCCCCCTCCAACCCCCCGGATATCCAAAAATTTTCGGAAAAATGGTAAAAAAAAATTAAAAACTTACAAAGTTGTTCGGAAAGTATATAAATATATTTTAAAACGAAAAAATAAATATATACTTTCCGAATACATATATATATATATATATATATATATTTCCGTCCGCCTATCATTTCTGACTCCGTACAAAAAGGTGTAATTTTGCATCCCCCAGATAGAGAGGTTATTCTTAAACTTTTAGCCATGTATATAATAAATCTATCAATCCTTGACCATAGACACACGACAAGAACTGCCTATTTAGTATTTTTGAAATATTCATTTCTTACATAGTTGCCATCAATCATAATTCCGTACAGTTTAGATGCAGTTCTAACTCCTGACGTAAATATTCGTATATTCTACAGACAATCCTGACTCATGCTACGTTGCCAAACGTCTTTCACCTGCCATTAACGGTTTAGTATTTACATAACGGTTTACTATTTACAGGGTGTTCTGGGAGGAAAGGGAAATATTTCATGGGTGCATGGAAGGTCAAAATAAGAAAAATTTCATATAAACATAAGTCCGGAAAAGCTTAGTTTCCGAGATACAGGGTGTTAAAAAATCATAAAAAAATGGATGTCCTTAGGTAATATTTTTAAAATTACTTGAAATATTACAGGGTGTTTTGGTGTACTCTAGTGTGGCCACGATTTCGTTAACACAAACCTTTATGTGAAGTGTCATTTGATAGATCATTTTCAAATTTGGACCAATTAGTCACACCAGGATGTGTATGAGGTGTATAGTTTGGGGTTATTAGACTTAAGCTTAACCATAGGCGTGCGTTACGGGGAATAAAAAAATATATATTTTTTTGAATTTTATATTAGCGAACAAAATAGATCAATACTGATTCCATATTCTTAGTCAGCACCCCCGAGAACATACCCATAACGAGTTTCATAGCAATCGAATACAGGGTTATATACCGGGGTGTATTGAAAATTGTATTATCTGAATCAGTTGTCCCTGAAATGTATCCTGAACTACATGGTCTTATAAGGGATCATTACCAATTATTTATCAGTTTATTCTCGCATTTGAGATCAAAATTCCACTTATTGACTCATTATCCATTAGCCCTTGAAAAATGTGGTACCTTAAGTATAATATCAACAATAAGATTTCAGGGGAGTGACGCCCCCGCCATTCCGAGTTGCCACGGGATGTGGCCCATCAAATCCCATCGTCCTCCCCCAGGCTGGAGAACATCGAAGTACAAAGTCTGGAGCTGATCAATGACAGTTTGTGACAAGAGGGGCTGCATTGTTTTAGAATGCAGGAACGTCAAACTGGTAAGAGCTGAGAGCAGTTTGATTACGGGGAGTGATGCCCCGGCCATGCCGAGCTTCCACGGGATGTGGCCCATCAAATCTCATCGTCCTCCCCCAGGCTGGAGAACACCGAAGTACAAAGTCTGGAGCTGATTAATGACAGTTCGTGACAAGAGGGGCTGCATTGTATTAGCAGGACGGAACGTCAAACTGGTGAGAGCAGGTTGATTACGGGCAGTGACGCCCCCACCATTCCGAGTTGTCACGGGATGTGGCCCATCAAATCTCATCGTCTTCCCCCAGGCTGGAGAACTCCAAAGTACAAAGTCTGGAGCTGATTAATGACAGTTCGTGACAAGAGGGGCTGCATTGTATTAGCAGGACGGAACGTCAAACTGGTGAGAGCAGTTTGATTACGGGCAGTGACGCCCCCACCATTCCGAGTTATCACGGGATGTGGCCCATCAAATCTGATCGTCTTCCCCCAGGCTGGAGAACTCCGAAGTGCAAAGTCTGGAGCTGATCAATGACAGTTTGTGACAAGAGGGGCTGCATTGTATTAGCAGGCAGAAACGTCAAACTGGTGAGAGCAGTTTGATTACGGGGAGTGACGCCCTTGCCATTCCGAGTTTGCCACGGTATGTGGCCCATCAAATCCCATCGTCCTCCTCCAGGCTGGAGCACCAAAGTACAAAGTTTGGAGCTGATCACTGGGGAGTGACCCAAAAAATCCAATTCTTACCCCTCTCAGACTAGGGACCACCAAAGGAATCAGTCTGAGGCCGATGCTTCCAGTGGAAGCGGTCCTAGGTAACAGATGAATACGCCTACTCGCATCGTCCGGTGAAAGACCACCCCACCAGAACTGAGAAGTGCTAAGGTTTTCCCAAATCATGTTCCGCTTTCGCGCTGGCGTTTCCGGGTTCCACAGTAGGAATATATGGACATGATGGTTCTTCCAGGATCAAAATATTCCGGAACTAAACTCCCCGGCCATTCGGATCTCCGGGCGCTGGGTGGCCCTGGGAGCCTTTCATCCCGCATTTCACAAACAGCAAAGACACCGAACCAATTTAGAATAGATTTCTGCAACGTCGTAAGAGGTCTCTAAATACAAACATAAATTCGGTACACCATCAGCTACAAGCAAATAGACCACACATACTAGCCCTTACAGAAACACAATTATGTTCTACAACAACAACAGTAAACTATCCCTATCCTGGTTACGACTTACATACCCGATTTAGACATAAGTTTCATGTCACCGCGAGGAAACACTCGAACCGATCAACCTTGACATCATGTGGCTCAAGTCCATCGCCAGGGGATTAACCAAGCTTATATGTTGTCTCTATCAACCTCTGCGCGATAGAGCCTACCAAAGTTTTTTTTACAACACTGGCTATCACTTTTGACTCAATACAGGTCGATCACCCCAATTCAGAAATAATCGTTCTGGGAGAATTCAATGCCCACAACACCAACTGGCTCAAACATCACCACAAGACCGACAACGAAGGTAGTGAAGCTGAAGCATTTGCAATCAGCTGCGGGCTTACTCAACTTGTAGACGAACCAACTCGAATCTCAGAGAAGGGCGAATTTGCCGCACTCTTGGATCTATTTCTAACCACCATTCCTGACCACTACACAATTACAGTTGGTCCGCCATTAGGTACTTCCGACCACAAACTTATTACAACGGTTTGAGAATTGCCACTTATACAGAAAGATCCACCATTGCCTCGCGAAGTCTGGCATTACAATTATGCAAACTGGGATGATCTAAGGGAGTTCTACCTAGATTTTCCTTGGCTCGACGTCTGCTTTGGCACGGACGACCCGTCAGTCTGCTGCGAAGAGATCACGCAAGCAATCTCCTCAGGAATGGAAGCATACATCCCAAATTCCATAAAGTTACCGTCAAAAGGAAAGCTTTGGTTCGACAGAAGATCAGAAGGAGCTGTAGCTAGCAAACAGCAAGCCTACAAGTACTGGCAGCAAAATCAGACTGCTGAAAATCGCAATTATTTTGTCTGTTGTTTTCATCGCACTCTACCTTAGACGTCCCCCAGGTCAAGGCTCTCCCCACCATATCGAACATCAACACTACCATGGCAGAAGTCAAGTTTCATCACCATGATATTCGTAAAATCCTTAAAGAACTAGATACGCAAAAAGCATCAGGACCGGACGGAATACCTGCCATCGTGTTAAAGAACTGCGCCAACGAACTAACACCCATTTTTTCAGGCTTTTTAATCTGTCATACGGAAAAGGTATTTACCCATCTTCTTGGAAAGTCGCTCGAGTGCAACCTATTCCGAAAAAAGCAAGAAAACCACGCCCTCAAACTATCACCCAATTGCCTTGCTTCCAATAATTTCCAAAGTCATGGAACGTGTAGTTAATCAGCAACTACTCAAGTACCTCGAGAGCAACAGAATAATCAGCGATAATCAATACGGCTATCGCAAAGAGAGTTCGACAGGAGATATATTGTCCTATGGCACTCATATATGGAGTAGGGCAATTGAGAACTACGGAGAGCCTCAGGCGATTGCGTTGGATATTTCGAATGCGTTCAACAGAGTTTGGCATAATGGACTGCTTAACAAACTGCCGTCTTTCGGACTGCCAGCATCTCTCTGCAGGTGGTTTGCCAGTTGCCTTAAGAACCGATCTCTGCACGTTGCAGTTGATGGACACATCTGAGACACATTCACCATTAACGCAGGCGTTCCTCAGGGCGCAATACTTTCATCAACTCTGTTCCTGATCTATATTAATGACCTGCTGACCGAAACGAATACTCCTGTTTACGGTTTTGCAGATGACAGTACCCTTGGCTCCCACTTTAGATCAGAAATACCTTTACCAGCGACTGAGACTTATCACCGCAGACAGGAGCAGATTACAGCAATTAATCGAGACCTGGAGAAAGTTCAAATTTGGGGCGATAAAAAATTGGTCCAGTTCAATGCAGCAAAGACCCAAACAGCCACGTTTACAAAGAGGGCCAGTACGGCGGGCTCTGACATCATTATGGCAGGATCGGCCATTCCTTCATCCTCGTTAATCGGACTGCTGGGTGTCTCGGTCAACAGGAATATGTCCTGGCATGACCACGTTTCTAACATCAGCCTCCTAGAAACTTGGTGGGCTTTTTCGCAACAAAAAACTGTATACACCGCAGCACTTACTCTTGCTCTACAAAGCGCAAATAAGACCGTGCTTAGAATATTGCTAACACATATGGGGTGCCGCTCCAAAGCACACCCTAAAGTTGCTGGATTCCATTCAGAAGAGGGCTGTGCGTCTCGTCGGCGAACCGCGGAACAGTTCGTCGTACAACTGGAAACACCTAAATCATCGCTTTACAAGAACTCCTTTGTCTGACGCACTGCATCACTGTGGAACTCACTTCCAGGACATCTGTTTCCCCCAAATTACAACCTACAACTATTGAAGAACCATGTCAATCAACACCTTCGCACACATACCGCTCGTCGAGGGCCATAGGATATCCCTTTAGTGTGTGAGCCACTGTCATAAAAAACTTTTGAACAGAAATATAACTACAGTTTGTATAGTTCAGTTTAATAATGAAGTATATAGAGAAAATTATATTATTTATATCGGAAACAAAAATGATTTTTGTTTAGTGCGCATACATAATAATTCTTAATAAAAGACAATGATATTTATTTTGTGTATGTAGAATCGAAAGTTATATGTTTTAACGGACATTTTTTTTCGTTCGAAATTATCAGCAAAATTATTAAATGCACGTTCTTTGCATAATTTGCATAATCAAAAAATATATATATATATCAGCCATGTAGAACATCCTTGTTTTTAATTTTTTTAACCTTAAATTATATTATACATAAATCTTTTAAGTCACTTTACAGTAGTGGATCTACAAATGATCAAGCAACTTTTCTTTGGGTTGCAATGTGCCTGTAGATCCCAACAATTTATAGACAGAATTATAACTTAAGGCTGGTTAAATACCAGCATTGTTCATACTTCTTAAACAATGATACCAGCTACACTAAAGTCAAGTGTAGCTTGGCTATTTGAACGTATAGACGAGCAGGGCTTAGAATGATATTTATAGCATCAAAATATTTTTTTAATATCTTTTAAGGCATGATTTATAAATGCCATAATGAAGAAATTGCATTTTGTATTATACATTATTATCGATCGACCTTAATTTTCAAGTTAAATACCCAGATCGCTTTTGACTGGTATATTGAACTTTAGATTTTAATATATGTGTCGACTTCTCTCGCAAATAGTACCATTATTTAGCTATCGCTGCTTATGTCATATAAAAAGGTGGATTTTTTTGCATGTTTTCTTCACTGATATTTCTTCACTTTCGTACTCTACTTTGTATAATATAAATACCAATGTTGATTCTCTAGACTGCAATTTTATTCTTAGTCCTACTCCTCAACATGTGTTAAAACAGATATGCTATTAATTCTTGCATTGAATCTGAAACACCCGGAAAATTGCCACAACCTGTATATTCCAACCAAAAGTACCCCGCACCATCTTTATCATATTAAATTGTCAATTTGACCGAAACCAATTCTCCATAAGGATGGTGCGGGTCCTTTATAACGCTAATAAAAAGTCATTATAACCTTCATAATTCTATTCACATAACAGTTAATAAGAACTTGTATAACAAGTATAAAACGCTCGAATAACGACAATGAAACTTAATAGAGGATATAAAATCATTGATAAGGATTATGTAGCCATTGTCGTTTATTAAAATAAAAATAATAACCCCTAAAAAATACTTGTATAACGATAAAAAAAAGCTTTAATACCTGCTATACATGAGTTTATTAAAAATTCTATAAAAAAAACTTTAATAAAGTTTATGCAAGCCGTTTTTTAAATTCTTATAAAACGACTTTAATAGCCTTTATGCAAGACTCGTATTAGCGCCTATTTCTCGCAGATCGGTTAATAAAGTTTTTATAATGGTTATAAAAAATTTCCCTCAGTGCAAAACAGCTAAAATAAGCAAAATAGGCAAAAAAAAACAATTTGTCTACAATCCGAGCTTTAATCATCACAAATTTAAATGCTGCCGTTCAAGCTTATAAAACGTACCCTGACATGAAAGTTCTTTATCGCAAAACGGGTTTCATCGTGTCCCGTCAAAAAGCAAACATTTTCAGTTTTGAATCACGGATATCTGGAAAACAATTGACTTTCGCGACAAATGACAAATACAGAATATGTTTTAAATTTTGTCTAGAATAAGAGAAAACAATAAAATATAGGGTGTTCCCTTATAAAAATTGACATATTTTGGCGGCAACACTTTTTGAAAATAATTCTGCGAAGTGCTAAATTTTTGACCCACTACAGCTTTCATTGGAATTATTGTTTTCTAACCCCGTAAATACCAAAGGAATCCTATGCCAGGATTTAAAAAAATTACACTGTATTTACTTAGTCATTAAAAAATCGTTGCCCTTTTACATCGCTAATAAATATTTTGTGAATGAGGTTAAAATACCTTTAAAAGGAGAATCACTCAACTCCCTTTCCTTTTAACGAGATTGCACGAAAATTTTGAACTTTTGATGCAGCAAAAAAGCCTAAGGTTTTTTGAAATGGATGATTATATGTCAATTAATAATAACGTTAGAGAAAAAGTTAAAAACCTGTTTCGGTCAAATTGCCGATCTTCTCGAAAACTTATAAAATAATCAAAAATTCAAAGGTAGGCTTCGTGCGAAACATATTTTAAATGAAATTGTGCACACCCTGTATGTTATCTGTATGCTTTGGATATTACTGAGTTTGAAAACATACATGGTTGATGTATTTTCAGCAATAAAAAATCGGTAGAATGTTCCTCAAAAGTTACAGCCAGATATGTGGGAAAAACCACGGTTTGAAAAAAACGTGATATTTCCAAAAAATGTCAATATAACAAAAACGCTTGAATTTGTTTTTTACATATATGTAACAATTAAAACGTAAAAATTGTTTTTGGACCTTCTCGGAAGGAATGATAATTTACAAAAATTGTCATGTGCCAGTATTATTAAATTGTTTTCTCAGACAATCTCCAAAGTTTGTAAAAGACCCCTAAAATTCGCATGTGAATATCTCTTTTAGTAACGAAAATACTAAACTTCACCTTGAATTTACCGGAAAAAAAGGTGTCCCTATTATTTTGTCCAGCAGTTTATATCGTTTTTCCTTAGAAATAACTAATTTGTCAGATTTGTTATTCAAAATAGAAATATGGTTTTGAATAAAAAATTTGAGGTTGAGAATATTGATTTAAAAGTGTGTAACTAACTGTTTTCTACGAGCAATGTAAAAACTAAGTGAATATTCGGATTTCCCATCACCAATAACCACACATTCCAGCGACATTTTGTTTAAAACTACCCAAATAAAGCAATAAATAAAAAGTGAAAATCAGTCTTTAACACCCTGTAGGTATCTAATGAACGAACAACATTTTTAGCTCAAATGGTATATTTTGACGTCTACTTTTTCCAATAATTAACCTACGACCCATTACTTATATACTAAATTCACATATCAAAAACTTAATATAGAATTCAAAATATAATCTACCTATATCCGGAAAATATAGCTGAAGGCCGACCGCTTTGCCATGCCATTGCGAATTTATTAGGCTCCATCATCCGATTGCTTAGCGACATTTTTTCAAAAGCAAAATACTTTATTCTCTTCAATTTCAACATCAATTATAAAAGTCGTTAAATTTATATTTAAATACTTTCTTTAAGAGCAGCAAAAATTTTATCCACACGTGGCATAGTTGAGGTTAATAAATTTTCTGTCTGTACTCTCCAAATATGCATGAAAGTAAAATTCGCACATTTCATTTATTTAAACGTTCGTAGAAATAGGTTCACGACCTTGAATTTTTGAGGAGGCCGGATAATCGAGGGGAACTAAAATTTATATACGTCGCGACATTTACAGCGTTGCCTTATTGCTGAGGCAGGATTATCGATGGGAACTAAACTTCGTATATGCATGCGTATATAGCAGTAGCGCTTTGGTGGAGAAGCGCAGAACTAATATATACATAAAATATATATCTCTCAACAATTTTGACTCCAGCTAATATTTAATATGGAAGTTAGTTGTGACGTAAGTAGACGATTTACACGCGTTGTAATCTTGCCTCCATATACGGAGGTAAGATTGCAGCGGAGTCAGGATTAAATGTAAATGTTCCATTAGAAGAGGCAGGATTGATAGGCGGACAAATATATATATATATATAT
>MU188762.1:16299-59033 GCA_016904865.1 Pissodes strobi
AAACACGGTTTTCGGCGAAAAAAAAAAGGCGAAGGAGGTGGAAAGAAAAACAAATAATTTTTGAAAAAAAGGCAAAAACTTGAAAAAAAGTGTCGAGCTTCACGGGGTCAGCAGTGGGGATTAGCTTCTATTAGTTTGGGTTAGTTTAGGTTATACCCCTCCGTATACCCAAAAATTCTCGAAAAAATAGGAAAAAATTTAAAAAAAAAACGTAAAAAATTGTTCGGACAGTTTATAAAAGTATTATAACACGAAATAAGAAAAAAATAGTAAAAAAAGAACTTAAAAAAACTCAATTCATAATATATTCTCAGAACTTTTACTTTAGTTGTGTGCTTATAAAGGTGAGGCACATAATTTTGTAAAAATTTATATTTATAAACAAGGTGGATTTATAAATCCACAGACACTTGGTTCATGGTTTCAATATCTATACCCACTTTATCTAACTAAAGCAAGTTTTGATTTAAAAATTTCCGTCATATCATCTAAACAAGGTTTTGGCATAGAAATCCATTGCCACTTGGTCTAGATAATGGTTTCGACATGTATAGCCACTTTAACTAAAGAAAGTTTTTTAATTCAAAATCTCTATCATTTCATCTAATCAATATTTAGGCATTGAAATTTACAGTCACTTTGTTAAACAAGGTTTTTAGTGTCGAGATTCACAGTCATTCTATTTAAAGCAGGTTCTTTTCTTTAGAAATCCGCAATCACTTTGTCTAAACATGGTTATTTGCTTAGAAAACCAAAGCCACTTGCTTTAAACGAGTTTGTGGCTTTAGAAATCAAAAACCACTTTGACTGAGAAGGGTTAGGAGTTTTGTAGCCAATTTGTCTAAGCAAGAATTTTGGTTTCCTAAAAACAATGCTTTTTGGTTGTAAACCCACGCAGCTACTTTGTCTAAAGAAAATTTATAATTTCGACACCATATCCAGATTATGTAACTAAAGAAAGTTTTTGATTTCAAAATGTTCGTTATTTTATCTAAACAAGGTTTTGGCATGGAAATCCACAGTCATTTTATTTAAAGCAGGTTCTTTTCTTTAGAAATCCGCAGTCACTTTGTCTAAACATGGTTATTTGCTTAGAAAACTATAGTAATCTTCTTTAAACGAGTTTATTGCTTTAGAAGTCCAAAGCCACTTTGACCAAAATGGAGTTTTGCTAGAAACCCATAGCCACCTTCTCTAAACATAGTTTATCTTCTTAAATTCACAGCATTTTTTTGTAAACAAGGATCTTGGTTTTGTAAAAACAATTTTTTTTGTTTATAAATTTACATCCTTTTTGTCTAAATAATGATTTAGCCACTTTATCTGTTTGATACTGAGCCTTTGGTCATTTTGGTAACGAAATCCATAGCCACTTTGTCTAAATAACGTTTTAAGGGTTGAGATCCACAATCATTTTATTTCGCTTTGAATTATATTTAAAGAAAAAAAATCTACATTACAACAAAAGTGGTTAAGCAGACACACAACTGTCACTTTCGCTTCCATTTTTGAACCCGTCTTTATCGCTAACTAATCGTTTTTAGCTGTATTCAGCCAATTCAATCCCGAAAACTAGAACCCTGACTTGAAATCAGACCCGATAAGAACATTAATTTGAACCATATACGGTTCAAATTACAATTTTTTATGTGGATGTAGGTACCTGCATCCGGCCGGCTAGACCGTATAGAGTTTAGGTTTACGTTGAGCAAAATAGCATATAAGTACAATAAAACATAAAGAGGGGATTCACTTGGGGAACATGGGAAATACGACGGCGTATGAAGATTGGAATCTACATTTAATTGGTTTAAAAACAAGAATACGATTAAATCTGTATGTAAAATAACAAGCTTGAATAACGAAACATTGTGACAGGTATCTAAGAGAAATAAAATCAATTTTGAATCGAAGGGTTAATAAAAACAATGTGTATATTTTGTAATTCATGCAGCAAAATGTCCCGGAGCCTTCCATATGTGGGATGAGGCACTGACGAAGCCGATTCGATGTTCCTTTTTGATTTTTTTAACTATTTTTTGTTCCACAGTTTAAGGGTATGCATTTCTTCAAATAAATACCAAGTTAAATCGTATACTTATTTTTTGCTTTTGCTTTACTTTTTGCACTTTGCCCGTAGATCATCTTAGTATCAATTTTCTTTTTGTTTTATAGAAATTCAATTTCACATTTTTACAAGGATTTTAAATAACACTCTGTATATACCCTACGCGGCTGCGGTATCATAACACGGTTCTGATATGTTATTCCTCAGGGAATTCCAAAAAACATAGAGAAGACTGCATCTTGTTACTAAAATATACGTGTTCGAAATATGATTTCCTATTTAAATTTGTGGTTCGCCAAAAATATTGTCGATTTTTATTCGTCTAAAGTCGATTTGTAAATGGTACCGGCTTGCATCACATCATCGTTTTCTGTCGAAAAAAACCATGATATACTATAATAACGCCTTTCAATAAAATTACTTGCGCATCCACCATTTCGTCAAGAACTCGGGGCATCGTTCCAAATCTTGATTTGTACGTTATACAATTATATCATTTGAACATTTCTTCCCCATATCCATTTCTGTCGACTTTTTCTAGACACTTTGTGGAGCTTAAATCGTTGTTTATGACAACGCTTAAATGAATTAGAAATATCATTGGCCTCCATCCTGCTTTGGTTGTAATCAATCAAGAAAATCTTCCTTTTAGTTTTAAAAAAATTCATTCAGCATTTTGTCAACCAATTGAATCACGCCGTTATTAAACTAGTTTGTATGAGGTCGACTTTACTTACAATATATGATGAATTGCTCATCATTTTTGCTGACTTTTTATAAATTTCTGTAGAGGCGAAATATATGTTATGATCAGTAAAATCCGTTTTCTTACACAGGCTGTATATTATAGCAATTATTATAGGTAAAAATTGCTTAGTTTCTCGGTTATATTTCGGGTCATTTAAAAGGCCAACATTATAGCGTACGGTCGTTCCCTTCGAAAGTCACAGCCAATAATAAATTCACTATTAAAAAAATTATTAGCGTATCCACCATTTTGTCTAGAATTATGACCACCGATACAATACCGATTTCTACGAATGACCATGTTAAATCAAAAACCCCTACTGAGACTGATAATATAATAAGAACTAATAAATGTTTCTCTCGATATACATTGCATCTATTTAATTAGTAATTATTTAACATCTCGTTGGCTATAATACACTTAGAGAAAAGCATTAAATACAAAAGTTTATAGTTATTAAAAGCACATATTCAAAATATGTGTTACTTCAAATACATACTTCGTAGATTTCACAAAAGCGAGAAAATATATAATTAGCTTTTATTAAATAAGACACCCCTGTTTTATTAACGACAATTATTATTGGTACCTCCTCTCTATCCGATCTTCAATATCTATTCACCCTAAAATATCATTTTGACCAGCTGCTTTGTGGTCAATTAGCAATTTATTTCTTAAATTATTGACATATTTAGATTAGTAAACAATACGTCACAATTAATTCATTTGGAAACAACACAATTATTACAATATTACCACATTTATATACAAATACAGGGTTTTCTCCTATATTTGGACCTCTACCTTGATAATTTATTTTAAGACTGTAGTCACAAACAATATAGCTACGCAAAGCTATATTGTTTGTGGCACAGGTTGTTGCTATAGTAATGTAACATAAAGCTGTCAGTGAACACTGTCAACAATAATTATTTTTTTTGAAATTGCATCTCCGATTGCGTTTTAATTCCATATTGATAAGTAGTTATTGAGTAAGTTCAATTAAATAGTAACCAATTTGTTCCAAAATTAGTGATTTTTAGAAATGCAGTGCACAAATTGAGTGATAAATACAAATTTTAGTTTAATAAATCTTGAGTTGTTGACGGCGAAAAAGTGAAAAGTAAAGCTCCGGCGCGGCGGAAGAAAAACGAAACTTCACGGCCGCCTACACAGTCGAGTAATGACGGATTTACTGACGTTTGAAGAAAATAGTATATTATTTTATATGGAGGAAAAGTGATACTTTTCATGGCGCGGTCACTCCGTTCGGCTGGTAATAGAGAGCAAGCCAGGAAAAGTAACTTTTCCTCCAAATAAAATATGCTGTTTTTTCTTCAAATGTCGACAAATTAATGCAAAAACATCTCTTTTTAATAGTAATAATATCTAATTATTATTAAAGATAAGTGGGTTCCTAAGGGGGCTTAGACCGGTGTCGGTGAATAGGCACAGGTTGTTGCTATAGTAATGTAACATCAAGCTGTCAGTGGACACTGTCAACAATGATTATTTTTTTAAGATTGCGTCTCCGATTGCGTTTTAATTCCGTATTGATAAGCAGTTATTGAGTAAGTTCGATTAAATGTTCCTAAATTAATGATTTTTAGAAATGCAGTCACAAATTGAGTGATAAATACAAATTGTAGTTTAATAAATCTTGGGTTGTTGACGCTTATTTTGTTGTCTGTTTGTATTGTATCTATGTTGCTATGACAACACTTTTACCTCCGCCGGCGGAAAAGTGAAAAGTAAAGCTCCGGCGGAGGAAAAACGAAACTTCACGGCCGCCTACACAGTCGAGTAATGACGGATTTACTGACGTTTCAAGAAAAAAATATTTTTTAAATCCTTGACGGCGTTGCCATATTGTGATATGTTCTTGAAACTTTACTTAATGATTTTTAATTATTTGACAACTGAATTTAAAATGGAATATACTGTACCTGGTGCTTTAAAATTATATGTTTAAAATTATTTGTGACGTTGCCATAATGTGATATTTTCTTGACACATTTATCTCGTTTTAATGATTTTTAATCATTTCTTGATTAAATTTAAAATGGAATGTACTTTACGTGGTGCATTATATTTCGCCAAAAATTGGAGCCTTTTCTGAGACTCCAGTCAATCATAAATTGTCTTTAAAATTCTTTACGGCGTTGCCATATCGAAACATTTTTCTAAAGCTTTTATCCCGTTTAAAATATTTTTAAAATACTTTGTGGCAATGCCATTTATTTTCTTGAAATTTGTATCCCATTTTTAATGATTCTTAATTATTTTATAATTCAATATAAAATAGAATATACTGTATGCGGTCATTGATTTATATAGGAGTGGATAAGCAATAAATAGACCAAATATGGCAAATTTACGACCGCGAAATGTAAACAAAGAGATTTCAATTTGGACTTGCGCATTAGAAAATTAGTAGGAGCTAGCTGTTGCACCGTGAAGGTAAATAGGCAGGCCCGGACTTCGAAAGTAATTATTTGACCAAATATTCGGTAGAGGAGTCTTGCCGATTGTGAAATGGGCCCCAGTTAGCATAGTGAAACAAACAATAAGGTATAAATAAGTAATACTTATAATAATTAGACTTACTTGAAATAGGAAATCCCGGGTATTTGGCCCGGGTATGTGCGTATTGTTCAATTTAAACGAAAATCAAAATAGGGTCTAATCTAATATCATTTATTTGGTTCATTACAAAGGTATTTGGACACTTAAACCTATCATACATAAACTAACATTCACACAATACATGGCCGGCGGGACGCCTGCATCTTGCAAGATGCTTTTGTGACCTCGCAACGGTTGTACGCGCAAAAATAGGGCTCGATCGACTGCCCAGGCTATGTTTAAGATAGGCAGGTGGCAATGCACGTTGTAGTTGTTGTCTTACTTGGGTTGGTACCCTTCAAGATATTTAACAGTTGGACATTACTGACAGATGGCTATCGATTTAGTTGGCTTGTTTTCAAGGATGTGGGAGGGTGAGGGTGGGTAATTATGGGGAAAAGCACTCAGAAAAACCCCATGTCTCGGTTCACTGGTGTGTTCATACTCTCATTCATACTCTCATTCATACATACATTCATACGTGCATGAAACTATCAATGATAGCTTCAATGAGAAGAATTGCAATGATTATTAGCGATAATCTCGACGAAGTGCAGCCATGCTACGCCTGCCGGAACAAGGAGCGCAGAGGACGGTTTGGCAGCAGTTGTTCGACTGAGGTCGAGCCGCTTGCCGGACCGTATTTATACGGTTTGCTAGTCCCTTAGCAAGCCCCACCCACCATGCTTTTGGGTCATAGTGGGAGGGGCCAGCCTTGGGCTAGCAGTAGTCGTGAGAATTAGGTCACCTTCTGTGCTCCTGCTACTTTTCATTTTTGCGAAAAGCAACAGGGTGGGTTTATAGGGGTGAATGAGGGTGGGTTTTACAGGAGCGGTGTGAAGTGTTCAAGGAGGTCTAGGATCAAGGAAGAAAAAGGTCGTTTTCCCATGTATGGGCCCGTGTTTGGCTCTAAAGTTCGGATTATATTTAGTATCTGCAATATTGGCAGTCTTCGGCGAGCCGCGAATACCATACTCGAAGAATCTGCACGCGAGTTTGTCTACATGTTCCCTGACATAGTCGACATGGGACATCGCGTGCAGATCTGCGGTTCTAGTGTACCAGCCCGCCGAAAGCGCAGCCCTTAAGTGCCGGTTTTGGATTACTTGCAGTTTCTGCATTTGATAATCCGAGATAGAGCTCCAAACCGGTGCTCCATACATAAGAAAAGGTCTGGTGATGGATAGGTAGAGGGTGATTTTGTTTGCGGGGCTCAAAAAGGAACCATGCCTGATAAGGGGTCTTAACTTATCGCATATTATGCGATTTTTGTTCCTAATATAGGAAACATGTTCGATAAACGTAAGCCTCTTATCAAGCATGATCCCTAAATACTTTACTTTGGATTTAGGAGGGATGGGGGTGTTATTGATAAGGATGGGAAGGGCTTCGGTATTTTTGAATTTTCGAGTGAAAATAGCTAACTCAGTTTTGTTGGCATTTAGCTTGATTTTCCAATTCAAGTGGTATTGACTTATAAGTGCCATATAGGCAGCGATGTTATTTGTAGCTTCTTGCGCGCTAGGGGCTTTGGAGTAGAGGGCAGTGTCATCGGCATATAATGCCAGGGATGAGTGAGGGTGGGAGGGAAGATCTGCTATGTAATAGCTGAATAGCTGCGGTGATAGTACTGTTCCCTGCGGGACGCCAGCCTGAATCGGCCTCAAGGTTGAATCTGAGTAGCCGATACGTACCGAAAAGGAGCGCCCGGCCAGATATGACACGACCAGGGCTGCCAAGTGCAGCGGAAAGCCATGTTTTACAAATAATTTATAAAAGAGGCCGTTATGCCATACCCGGTCAAACGCCCTCTCAATGTCCAGAAGTAATAAGGCGGTGCAATGCCCTTCATTGAACCCCTCGTATATGTCGTGCACGATCCTCGCGGCAAGCATGTTAGTGCCATGCCCACCGCGAAAACCGAACTGTTCGTCCGGTAATACACGGAGGCTCAGGGCGGCCTCATTAAATCTAGACAATATGAGCTTTTCGGCAACTTTGCTCATTGTACTAAGCAGTGAAATAGGGCGGTAGGAGCTCGTCAGCTTCAAGTCTTTCCCATGTTTAGGAAACAGTACTATTCGCGCGATCTTCCACGAGCTGGGAAAGTGTTGCAGACGTAGTATAGCATTCACTACATGCATTAAATGTACAAGGGTTTTTTGAGGTAGGTTTTTGAGGATGATGTTGGGGATGTTATCAAGCCCCGGAGCCTTATTCTTGGGCAGATGGTTCAGAACCTTGCGTAGCTCGGCTGGAGTGACAAGAAGTTTACTCATAACAGGGGGCGGAATTGGATATTTGAAGTTCGAAAACGGCTTTATGAACTCCGTGATATGAGCGTGCAATGGCTCGGTATCCGGTGCTTCCCTGTGTACACCCTCAAGGAAGTCCGCAAAAGCCTCAACCTTGGCCTGATCGGTCATTACATCCTCGCCGCGATGGCGAATAGCGGGGATGTCAGTTGGGCTACTGCGAACCTGTCTCGCGAGCTTCCACAGGGAGCCATCCCCCGTGCCTAGCCCATTCACGAAGCTCATCCAAGTCGCATCCCTGTGTGCACGAATATTCTTCTTTATTTGGGCATTGAGTGCATTCACCCTTAGCCGGTCATTTACAGCGCGGTTCCTCTGCCACCTGCGTCCAACTCGATTCCGGAGATTAATGAGGAGAAGGATATCATCAGGAAGAGATTCCGAAAACGGCTTCTTCCTGACTTTCGGACATAGTGCGTCTCTGACGTGCTGTATATTGCGGGTTAAAGTGTTCACTTCATTCTCAAGCTCTTGGACGGAGTCTGTTTGTCTCGGGATGACAGTTAGGTCTCCTAATCTCGCTCGAAACACCCAATCAAGATTTTTATATGAAATCCGCTGGATTTCATCGGCTTCCGGCCGCCTAACGTTAGTTAGACTCATCCTGATTGGGAGATGGTCCGAGTTGAGATCGCCTATGACCTTGGGTCGTGCGGCGCCTGCCACCCCTCGAACAAATGCCACGTCCAAGTGCGAGGGGATGTAACGTTCACTATAGTATGTAGGTTCGACTGTTCTTAGGTACTGGACTTCCAGATTGCCTTCAATCAGATTGCGGACGACGCGTCCTTTATGGTTTGTGTAATTGTCGCCAAATGCCGTGTGCTTGGCGTTGAAATCACCGATCAATACTGAACGTTTGCCTGGTTCGATGAATGCTAAGATATCAGCTTGCGTTATGCGCAGATCAGGGGGAGCGTACGCGCCGCTGACACACAGGCCACCTTCCAGCTCGACGCTCACATGTTCAATGAGCGATCTTACGTGGGACCGCCTTTTATACTTGAGCGTCCGGTGTATCAGGCAAATCACGCCAGTCGCGGATGCTGTGACTTTATCGCTACATTCCATTCGTGCGCGCGCACCTGCGCGTCATGTCTTCGTGATGCAACCAATCGTTTGTATGTGCCCTGGTGGTCTAGGGGTTTGCACGACTAGCCTTCACTTCGGCGACTCGAGTTCAAACCCCATCGCTGTTTTAAACTTTTTTTTAAGGTTATATTTCTAAACTGTTTTTTTCTTGTTTTTGGGTATGTCTTGGGTTAGATTGGGTTAGCACCTGGTTAGTTTCCTTTTCTTGAGCCCCCGTAGCGAGCGGTAGCGAGCGGAGGGCCATTCGAAAGGTGAAATATGGCATGGAATGTAGCGATACTGTCACAGCATCCGCGAGTAATCACGCCTCCCCCTTCTCTGATTAGTCGATCAAAACGTTCAGTTGCATATCCACGAATTTTGATTTTAAAATCCGCAGCTAAGCGCGTTTCTAACAAAAAAGCAATCTGAAAATTGGATTTGTACATGAAATATCTAAATTCGTCGAGCTTATTTCTAATACCATTGCAATTCCAGGATAGTATGTTAAGAAGGAGCATTGAAAACAAGCCATCTAAATATTATATTTATGAATTTCGGAGGTAAAGAACTGCAAGGTACCTTGCAGTATCTTTACTTTATCTCCGTTGCATGCTTCAAGCATGCTGCTGAATTCGTCGAGCGCGAAATACAGCTCTGATATGTTAACAAGTGAGTTAATTTTGTTGACAACATTTGTTAAATTTGTGATCATATTATGTGCGTTATTTGCATTGCCACTTACCCCGCTACTTTGTGGCGCGGATTTCGTCTGTTGCGAAGCCTTGAGCGTATTAGGGAATTCTTTGTCGTAATTCTCAGGGGGTGGTGCTCTTCTACCTTGGGGTTGGCGTTGAGGGGGTGCTTGGGGTTCCGGTTACGGGTCCGTACTTCTTTTTGTACCCCGGCCTTGGTTCCCTGAAGGCCCGCGCCCCTGCCAGGCCGGCGTGGCGGGCGCGGGAGCTGGTTTAAATTGTCTAGGGGGTTGCTTGCTGGTTTGCAATTGATTTATTTTAAATAAATATACCGGGCAATCTAGATCGATTGCTCGATGTGGGCCCCCACAGTTAGCACACTTAACTGTGGTGCTGTTGCAGGACGTAATTTCATGCGCCTCAGCGCATTTGCTGCACTTAAAGTTCTTAGTGCAGAAGGACATGGAGTGTCCATGCCCCTGGCATCTCCTGCACTGCATAATGGGGCGAGTGTTTCTTCTGTGTTCCCATGTTATTCTGATATTCATAATTGTTCTAATATCTTGTTGAATTTTCTTGAGTGTTACAGAAGCCTCTGTAACTACAAGGTATAGCGGTTCTCGAGTCTTTTTCATCTCGAAGACGTTTTTTATATTATATCGGTACTCATCCGTGATGAACTTTTTAATTTCGTTCACGGGAATATCGCCGTCGAGTCCTCTGAGTACGTATGCCCTCGTCTTCTGGTTTTTCTCTGCATACGTATGGTATTTAATGCTTTCGTTATCCATGACTCTTTTGAAGGTAGTCCAGTCTTTTTCTTGCTCGAAATAAAATATTGTGCTGTTTTTAGCATATTTTATTGAAAATTTTTGAATTTGCATATTTTTCATGTCGGTTAATAATGCCGAGTGCGCTTTTAACTTACCCTCCATAACTACGGGGGGTGGTGGCACTGGTTTGGTTTTCAGTACCGATTGAGCTTTTTGCTTAATGCGTGTGCTAGTGCGGGTAGGAACTCTCTTTGTTTTGTTGCTTACGTTCGACGAAGAATTAACACTTTGTGCATCGTCGGCGTCGTCTAAGTCGGATAATACGTCATATTGGTTGGTAGTTTCGATGCTCGAGGGTCCGCTGAAGTCTAGCCTAACCTCTTTGACGTTTTTCTTAAAGGGTATAGTCTTTAAGGGTATTTTAAACCCTTCAGTGTCGGTTCGTCCTATCAGGAGCGCAAAATCTAGACGCGCATTCGGATTGACCTTGTCCAAGGTTACGGTCGCTGCAGGCTGGTTGTCGCCAGGGCTTTTTTCTGACACTTCTTTTGTCGATGTGTTTTGCTCGACTTCCATATCCGAGCTGTCATTGAGAGTTTTTTGCCGTTTTTGCGATCTTCGGCCGGTGTCGATTTTAGCCTTGATTGAGGACTTTCTAGAGGATGTTGAGGGGGGTAGGTTATGCTGTTCTCTTAGGTGTTCTATGCCCTTAAGCAGATTTGGCATTATGTCTTCTGTGTTCATGTGTGTAACTGAGCACAGAGTAGGTGCGATTTCAGCGCATTTTTTGCATTCTGCAATAGTTATATTTAATCGCTTGTAGATGTAACGAGTACGGTTTAACACCGCATCACTAGGCGGGCCACTACGGGTGTCCTCTGACCGGACAGAAGAGGTGTCATCCTCCATGTCCGTCATTGCGGGGCAAATAAGGGTTGTTGCCGGAGTTACGTCCCCGGCGACTAAAAAGTTGAGCGCACTAGGCTTATATAAGTCTTTACTAAATATCCAGTAGATATAAAGCAGACTAATCGACCAGTAGGTAAAATAAAACACGGTAAACGAAGTAAAACGCGTGCAGGCTCGTTTGCTGGAGACCCCGCTAAATCCAGTCCGTACAGTATATCAATACAATACGAAGTCTCAAAATAGGGTACGCACAAACCACAAACGTGAACCACTAAACTAAAACTAATTAAGCAATTACAGACACTGGGTCCAAAGAAAGTAAAAATAAAGTAAAAACTCGAATTATTAACTCAAAACGCCGCGCCGTCAAAACGAAAACACGTCAAAGACAAAGGTCAAGTTCGATCCTGACCGACGCCTGCTGAGACGGCAAGTGTTTTAGTACGCATGACAAAACGGTATCTTCTTTGTTTACGTTTTTCCATTTGGCGTCGATTTTGTCATGCGCAGAAACCTGTTTTTTCGCCCATAGGTTGCCACTTTTGAATAGTGCGACAGGCGGCTATTGCTTATCCACTCCTATACAAATCAATGTATGCGGTGCTTTAAAACTGAAGCTTTTTCTAAGACTCCAGTTAATCATAAAATATTCTTTATATCGCGGGTGCACGAGCAATATCTCCTAATTCATATTCGGCATATTTTACAGCAGACACAAAAAACTTTTTTATTCGACTAATTTAAGAGTTATTTCTGGTTTTATAGTAAAATTAGTTTTCTTTTATTGTTGATTATTTAAAAGTTTCATAATTTTGTATTTATTTTATTGATTTCAAATAAAAATTGAAATAAGAGAAAATGCTTCTATAGTTTTTTCAGATAGGATAAATTACTGCATATATTTTAAATGTTATAATATTTTTTTTTACAAATTACACACCTGCACAATTTTCAAAAACATATTTTTATTTTAAACAACGTATATCTAAAAGAAAGGCTTACGTCAACATGACCTAAATAAAATTATTATCTTCTGGAACAAGTTTAATCTAGATTTAAACAAACGGCACAACGAAAGTCTAAGTAAAGAGGTGAGTACCAGCTATATGTATATAAATAAAAACGTTTTCTCTAAAAAAACTATGTTTTTAGTAAATTTATTATCCTCTAGAAAAAAATTAACATAGGTTTTAACAATAAACGACACAACGTAAGTCTAAGTAAAGAGATGAGTTATAATAAAAAAACTTTTTTCCCTGAAAAACTATGTGTTTCTGTTCGTGGATAATACTTTTAAAAAACATTGAGTAGTTATATAATAAGTTACTTATTATCGCGTGTTAAGTGTGTGGTAAATTATCATAGAACAAATGGGTGTCTTTGGGTAAAACGGTTTTTAATTCCTGAAGGTGCTTCCATTTTTCAATCTTAATTTTGCAAGGTCCATTTAATAATTGGGGATATTCAAGAATAGGTTCCATTGGCTTAAGTCTAACTGGAAGGTGAAGAAACTCATCTTGATCGTAGTTAAGTTTAACTGTGATTCCTTCTGGGGAATATCTGATTACTTTAATGTCATTTATGACTGGATCTGACGCCACTTTTCCTGGTCTGATACTAGAATATCGTAGGTGTTGGGACTGTGAGTAATCTTTAAAAAATGAGAAGTCCAATACTTTTACCTCATACGGATTAGGCTTTGTCCTGGATTCTTTCGTAACAGTAGCATAGTCGCTGGGTAAGTGTATTTCTTTATTTTTAAGTTTTCGCTCTATTAAACTGTGAACCGAGTCACACTCCATTTGTGTGTGACCCGGCTCTAAATACTTCTGGAAAATGATAATGTTATTTTTAATGGCTAAGTTGAGTAAGGCATTAGACAGGACGTGATTTCGGTTTTGATAACCGCAACCATCCGAGTAAATTATTATTGGAAGGTTTCTATCTAGGCATTTTTCAGTTAGATAGTCAATGATGATACTGGTAAAGGTAGACGCTTTAAGTTCGTTATTCTGATCTTCGCTAAACCAGTAGCATGTAACATTTCTTGTAGTCAAGTCGTAAATGGTAAAGTTGTGACAACAAAGTTTAGTTTTGAAGTAAACCTTCCCGGCAGGTAAAAATGGACAAAGTTTGACAGCCTGAAGATCCATCGTCAATACCACACATTCGCTATTTTCTGCCTTTATTTTGTCGTCTGACTTACTCTTTCGGGCTTTCTCTTTTCGTTCTATATGTTTCAAATATTCTTGTTCTGTAACATTTTGGTATTTATACGAGAAACAAGTATTACATTGGTCTTTTTTTTGTTGGTAAAGAGCCAGGTTTTTTTCTCGAAATTTTTTATTAAAGATGTTTCTGTTTACTGGATTACACTTTTCATCTAAGCATGCTCTTTTGTAAACTTTATATAAATCTGTCATGTTATTAAAATTATTTTCAAGATAAAGCTTTGCTGTGTCTTGTCTACAATAATGGGCAGGTAGTTTGGGCAAATTGTCGAAAAAGGCATTTAAAAACTTGTATTCAGCAGTGTATCGGGATATAACAGACTCGCTCATAGATACATCACTATCAATTTTTAAAGCCATTCCATAGGAACTATTATTAACCCAGTCTTGTACTGTCTTATACCCCAAAGCTAAGGTGTTTACAAACATTGTCCTACATACCTGTAAATAATTCTGCTTACCATCATTCAGAAAGTATTCAAACGTTCCTTTTCTTCTAGAGGCCTCTTTGCTGCGAACTTTAGTGGGAATTTTTCTAACATTTGATGCCACAAATACTTTTCGCTGTTTCCAATCCATATGCTTCCAAAATGTGTTAAAGATTTCTTGTCTGCATTCCTCTGAGAACTTCCAGCAATTTCTTTTTTTCTTAGAACTCTTGCATACAATTGATCTACAAGGTGGCTTTAAAATCCTTTTCGACCGTGGTTTATCTTGTCTCATCTTTTCTCCTCTTTTTTTCGTGAAACCTAAATAGTCCAGACCCTCCATCCGTAGTTTTTTATTTTTTTCCCTTTTACTATTCTCCTTGTCATTAAATTTCCTTTTCAATTCTTGTTAGTTCATTAATTCCTCATGTTCTTCAATATTATTTCGATTGCTATTTCTTCTGTTTTCATCACTACTACTGCTGTTTTCACTCTCTGGTTCGTAGTTTTGGTCTGAATCATTATCTGAGCCAGTGGAATGTGCGTATGGTACTTGTCGCGTTTGCGTCTTCGGAGAAACATCAGACTTGATGTTATTATTTGAGCAGGTGGGTTGTTCTGTTGTACCTAGTAGACAGTCTTGTTGTAGGAAATTGTCATTAATATACGTCTTTGGAAAAATATCAGTCTTGGTATTCACATTTGTGCAGGTAAGTATGTTTCGTTGCTCTATTGTACTTGGTAAACAATCTGGATATAGATGATTACCATCGCTAGTATTATCTAGATACAATGTTTCAGTGGTAAATATATTAATTTTATTTTGACTGGATTCGGCATTACTAGTTTCCAATAAACTGTAGTCTGGGTTTGACAATAAAACGGTATCTACGGGTAAATTCACTTTTTCAGTAACTGAAACTGGACTATTTTCAATCAAGTCATCTTCAAAAATAATGGGTAAATTTTGCAGGTCACAATTTGCCAACGAATTTTCGGAATCATTCTCATCAGCTTCGTAGTTATTAACGTGTTCTTCCTTTTCATTGCTGTTGACCAGTAGTAAAATCTTTTTCCCTCTAGATAGCATAATGCAAAATCTTCTATGTTGCAAAAAATTGTTTTCAAAATCTCCTATCTGAAATCAAATACAAAAATTTAATAGAGTCTATATCTATTATCACTCTCTATTGCAAAATAGTGGAAAATGAGAAGCCTTCATTGCTTAATAAAAATTATCTTAATAATACTTACGCAAATAATAGTATTTTATTTATATTTCAATTGAGTTAACAGTGTTATTACTTTCTGCCATCTACAATATGATGCAATTTCTCCTATCTCAAAAATCAAAATGTACGAAATCTCCTATCTGGAAATAAATAAAAAAAAAACTATATTACAGTCTACCTTTTAACGAAAATAATAAAAAAAGTTACACACACAATATTTAACAAATTAAGCAAATATATTTACTACTTACCGCTAAATAATATAGTTTTCTGGAGCATTTTTCAAGCGAGCACAACAAACCCCTGCCGCATCGCATAACGAACTGACGACGTGGGAGAAATTGCAGGGCAATAATACTCTGAATTCTGGTGGGAGAAATTTCATTTGCATTTTAAAAATAGAAAGAAATTTATCTTGAATTAGGAGTTTTTGTAGAACGCTGCGCTGTTGTATGACAATTTCAGAAATGCGATAATCTCATTTTGACCAAAAATTCGAGATAGGAGATATTGCTCGTGCACCCGCGATATCCTTGACGGCATTACCATATTGTGATATATTCTTGAAGCATTACTTAATGATTTTTAATTATTTAGCAACTGAATTTAAAATGGAATATACTGTCCCTGGTGCTTTAATTTTATATGTTTAAAATTATTTGCGACGTTGCCATATGTGATATTTTCTTGACACATTTATTCCGTTTTAATAATTTTTATTCATTTCATAATTAAATTTAAAATGGAGTGTACTTCACGTGATGCTTTAAATACTATATATTTCGCCAAAAATTGGAGCCTTTTCTGAGACTCCAGTCAATCATAAATTGTCTTTAAAATTCTTTACGGCTTTGCCATATTGAGATATTTTTCTAAAACTTTTATCTAGTATAAAATATTTTAAAAATACTCTGTGGCAGTGCCATATATTTTTTTGAAATGTTTACCCCTTTTTAATGATTTTTAATTATTTTATAATTTAATATAAAATGGAATATACTGTACGCGGTGCTTTATAATTGAAGGTTTTTCTAAGATTCCATTTAATCATAAAATATTTTAAAAATCCTTGACAGCGTTGCCATATCGTGATATATTCTTGAAACTTTACTTAATGATTTTTAATTATTTTACAACTGAATTTCAAACGCAATATACATTATTCTTGACACATTTATTCCGTTTTAATAATGTTTAATCATTTCATAATTGAATTTAAAATAGATTGTACTTTACGTGGTGCTTTAAATATTATATTTCGCCAAAAGTTTGAGCCTTTTCTGAGACTCCAGTCAATCATAAATTGTCTTGAAAATCCTTAACGGCGTTGCCATATTGAAATATTTTTTTGAAGCTTTTATCCCGTTTAAAATATTTTTAAAACGCTTTCAATGATTCTTAATTATTTTATAATTGAATATAAAATGGAATATACTGTACGCGGTGCTTTAAAACCGAAGAGTTTTTCTAAGAGGCCATTTAATCGTAAAATATTTTTAAATTCCTTGACAGCGTTGCCATATTGTGATATATTCTTGAAACTTTCAACCCGTTTTAATAATTTTTAACGATTTTGAAATTGAATTTAAAATTGAATTGCTAAATAATATATTTCACTGAAAATTTAAGTTTTTTACACGACTCGTTGGCATGTCGTGATATTTTATTAAAAAATTTGTATCCCTATCCCTAACTGAATTTAGAATCGAATACACTGTACCAAGTGCTTTAAATATTAAATATTTTAAAAATCATCTGCGATGTTGCCATATTGTAATATTCCCTTGAAACTTTTATCTCCTGAATTTAAAATCGTATAAACTGTACCGGGTGATTTGAATATACATTTTTAAAATTATTTGAGACGTTGCCATATTGTTAAATTTTCCAAGCACTTTTCATCTTTTTTAATGATTGTTAATTATTTTATAATTGAATTGGTACTTTAAATGTTATGCTGCGCCGAAAACTGAAGTATTTTCTAAGACTATATTCAATTATAAAATATTTTAAAATCTTTAGCGGCGTTGCCATATTGTAATGATTTTTACTAATTTTAAAAATGAATTTCAAATAGAATTCACTGGACATGGTGTTTTAAGTACTACATTTCGCTAGAAATTTAAGCCTTTTCCAAGACTCGTTGCCATATCATGGTATTTTCCTCAAATTTGTATCCCGTGTAATGATTAAAAATCATTACATTTTTATAGCTGAATTTAGACCGGAATACACTGTACGTATTGCTTTAAATATTATAAATTTTTAAAATCATTTGCGGCGTTGCCACATTTTCTTGCAACTTTTATCCCGGCGCCATATCGTGGCATTTTCTTCAAATTTGTATCCTGTTGTAATGATTTATATTTATTTTATTTTATAACACTCTGCGTGGTACTTTAATTGTTATGTTTCACTGAAAATTGAAGCCTTTTCTAAGACTCAATTCAATTGCAAAAAATATTTTTAAAATCACTTCCGGTGTTGCCATATTGTGATAAAACTTGTATCCGTTTTTAATATATATATTTTTTTTTAATGTATGACTGATTTTAAAATGGAATACTCTATACGTGGTGCTATTAAATAATATATTTCGCCGAACATTGAAACCAAACTCCATTCAATCGCAAAAAAAATCCATTTAAAATCACTTGTGACGCTGTCATATTATGATATTTTCTTGCAGCTTGTATACGGTTTTAATGATTTTAAATTATTTTATTACTGAATTTAAAATGGAACCACTCTATACGTGGTGCTATTAAATAATATATTTCGCCGAACATTGAAACCAGACTCCATTCAATCGCAAAAAAATCCATTTAAAATCACTTGCGACGCTGCCATATTATGATATTTTCTTGCAGCTTGTGTACGGTTTTAATGATTTTAAATTGTTTTATTACTGAATTTAAAATGGACCCACTATATACGTGGTGCTTTTAAATAATATATTTCGCCGAAAATTGAAGCCTTTTCAAAGACTGCATTCAATCGCAAAAAATGTTTCTAAAATCACTTGCGGCGTTGCCATATTGCGATATTTTCATGAAATTTTATCCGGTTTTAATGATTTTTAATTATTTTATAAGGGAATTTAAAATGGAATACTCTATAATATGTGGTATGTATGCTTAAATATTATGTTTGGCCGATAATTGAAGCTTTTCTTTAATCGCAAAAAATATTTTTAAAATAACTTACGGCGTTGCCACATTGTGATATTTTCTTGAAATTTTTATCCCGTTTTAATAATTTTTAATCATATTATAATTAAATTTCAAATGGAATATACTCTACATGGTGCTTTAAATATTGAAACACCATGTAGAGTACATTCCATACGTTTCGCCGAAAATTGAAGACATCATTTAATCATAAAATTACTTTACAATTCCTTGCGGCGCGCGGCGTTACTATATTGTGATATTTTCTTGAAATTTTAATCCCGCTTTAATGATTTTGAATCATTTTATAATTAAATTTAAAATTGAATATGCTCTACATGGTGCTTTAAATATTACGTTTCGCCAAAAATTAAAGCCTTTTCTAAGACACCATTCAATCATATACTTTTTTTAAATCCTTGCGGCGTTGCCATATTCTGATATATTTCTTGACACTTATATCTCATTTTAATGACTTTTAATCATTTTATAATTGAGTTTAAAATACACTCTTCATGATGCTTTAAATATTAGGTTACGTCGAAAATTAAAGCCATTTCTAAGACACCATTCAATAATCAAATATTTTAAAAGTCCCTTGCGGAGCTGCCATATCATGATATTTTCTTCAAACTTGTATCTCTCTGTAATGATTTTTAATCATTTTTTAATTCAATTTGAAATGGAATATATTCTACATGGTGCTTTTAATATTATGTTTCGCCGAAAATTGAAGCCTTTTCTAAGACACAATAATCCAATCATAAAAAAATCCTTGCAGCCTTGCCATATTGTGATATTTTCCTGACACAGAAAATATTATTTTTTTTTTCAATCCGACAGTTCTTATTCGTTATATCACACGAGGATAAGAAGATATATATTTATTTTTAATTTATAATTTGGCAACGCCGCAAATGTTTATACATACCGCTGTTTTTGAGTTGGTTCAGGATTCAGGATTTTGGATCTAACCGAGTAATTTCGTTTAAATTTATTATGATTAACACCTAATCTAAATTAAACTATAAATAGAACATTTTGTAAATTATAAACGGCAACAGTTTGCACTTTTCTATCTAAGATTTTCATCATTTATCGACCGGCATCAACTTCCAGTTTAACCGGAAGTACCCAAAAAAAATAGAAACGTTGATACCAGACGATAGACTATGTAAAACTAAAATAGGAGAGTGCAAACCGTTTCGCTTTATATTAAATCCTCTCATAAAGTAAAATGTCAATTTTTAAACGTTAAGATTTCGAGATTACTTTTTCTCAGAATTCAAAAATCCCGTGATGTATCCTCTACATCCTATTTAAAAAATGTAGTCCCATCGTTTTAACACAGTCTTTTGGGTTATCCTGTATGTGTAAAAAATACTTTCCTAAAATACGCCGATATGCATGACCCTGTATAAACGTATCTCGATAACATTTGAATATTGTTCAGAAATTTTACTTCAAATTATTTTAGATTAGAAGAAGTGATGATCAGTGTTATTTTTTGCAGGAGAATGTTTCTGCGAACACAACACCATCGGCGAGAAGTGCGAACGGTGCGCCGTCGGTTTCTACGGAAATCCATTGCGGGGAACCACGGAGGACTGCAAGCGATGCGCCTGCCCTCTGGACAACATCGAAAACAACTTCAGCCCTAGTTGTCAACTGGACTATTTCAATTTGAGCAACGAGGGCGGCTACGTGTGCACCCAGTGTCCCAAAGGGTATACGGGGGACCACTGCGAAATGTAAGTTAAACACGCTGATGTTCTTATACAGGGTGTCCCATGTAAAAGTTTCACTTTTGTTTAATTCTGTTTTACCTTATTTTTGTTTTTCAAGCTGTCCAGTTCTAGTAGCACAATTTAAAAATCAAAAAAGCACCCATATATCATTATATTTTTGGAGTCTGCTTGAAATTCTAGATACTAAGATTTGAAAATTCATATTTTAACAAAACGATTTCTACTTCATTGTTTTAGTTTATCATGACCTGTTTAGTGGTACCTACCGCTTTCCGGTCTAAGAGGATTTGCTGATTTTTTCACTTCCGGTCGAAGTTATAAAAATAATTAGAAATTATGGAGCCATACACGCATCTGATCCCATCTGAAGTGTAGTAAATTTTTTTTTAAATTTCTTCAAAAACTAACCTAAACAGTGGCGTAACTAGCGACACTTATAATTAGATATGTACAAGATGGTTCATTTATTACGGAATGACACCTTATCTCAGAATCTACGGGGAGCACCAAAGAAAGTTTAATACAATAGTTGTTTGGATTTACTTAAATTTTCAAAATATTATATTTTTGTATATAGAGGGTTTTTTGTATTTCCGTGGACAAGTGTCAACTTCATCATTTTAAATAGAATACCCTGTATAATAAGGCATTTTTGAATTGCTCTGAAAATTCTAGATATATTTTATATATAATACCCTATACCTAAGCCTAACCGTGTTTGACATATTTTGAATTTTATGTTAGAAATGACGTTTGCAGGTCAAAATATCCATCAATTGTTCCTATTGAAATCCTTTGTTATTTAATTGCTACATATGAATTTTGCTTTTGTTTTTGTAAATAAGCTCAATAATCCCTTCAATCCTTGTTATTTTCATGTATTGTTTTAGATGTGACGACGGCTATTTTGGAGATCCCTTGGACGTGGGCAACAATTGCAAGCCCTGCGACTGTAACGGAGGTCCGTGCGAAAGGAAAACTGGCCAATGTTTGGCTTGCAAGGGAAACACAGAAGGTAATCCAGAAAATTGAACTTACATTTCTTTTAAACTGCTATTTATTTTTCAACGCGACAAGGGCCTAGGGAAAATATTTACACGTTGACAACGTCGCTTTACGGAGGCTTCGTCATAGCGCTCGATCGGGGAAGTACTAATAATGTAACTATAAAATATTGACTTTGCAAGGTTGCAACATCTAAACGCTTCCACTTAGAACTAAATGAAGTGCTCTTTGCTGAGTTAGCTTTTGACTGACTTCAACTTAAGGTTCAATCGAAAGTAGCCTGAAGGTTGGCATTTTCCAACTTCCGTCTAAACCAGACGTTGGCTGGTGGTCATAAAAATTAAGGCACTCAAAATTTCCAAAATGCCAGTGCACGACTGGACAGGATTTGGGGTTCGGCGTTTCAGCTTTGGCTTCTATCATGAACTTCATTTTTAAAGTGAAACATCTTCAGGAGCGCTACTGTCACAATTTATATTGAGAATAGCTTAAAGCTGGGCATTTTTCTACTTCTGTCTAAATCGGACGTAGGTTGGTGTTTACAAAATTAAGGCACTAAACTTTCAAGAATGCCAATGCACGATTGGACAGGATTTGAAGTTCGACGTTTCAGCTTTGGCCTCCATCATCAACTTCATTTTTCAAGTGAAACTTCATTAGGCGCGCTGCTGTCACAATTTATAATGAGAATAGCCGAAAGGTGGGCATTTTTTCTACTTTTGTCTAAATCGGACGTTGGCTGATGGTCATAAAAATTAAGGCATTCAAAATTTCAAAAATGCCAATGCACGGTTGAAAAGGATTTGAAGTTCGACGTTTCAGCTTTGGCATCTAGGTATCATCAACTTAATTTTTGCGTTACAAATCGTAATAAAAGAAAATCTGTTGTAAAGCTCATCATTGTCGTTCACGCCGTTAGATTAACATGGGTAATACGGGATTTAGTGCCTTATTAGAGTAAAGAGTAAACAATAAGGGTCATTTTAACACATGATCATAAAAATAACATGGATGGTAGCAGACTTCGTGCTTTATCGCATTTTGGCTGATTTTCTCGAATTGCATCTCATATTATAGCAACGGGATATCGCTCAAAACTACACAGACTTTTTATTTCTTCAGCTTTAGAGGCTCTATCGAGGTCCATTGCGATTTACTGGCGTGCACTATTTGAATTTTCTTTAACAAAATATGAAATTTAATGATAAATAGTAGTTTTGACAAAAATAAATGCGGATCTATCAAATTTTCTAATTATTCAGTTGAAATTGAAATAAAATAATAATTTACAAATTAGCGATTTTCTAATAATGAAAAGAAAACGTAAACATTCAAACAATGATTTTATACCTATGCAGAATCTTTGAAAGCTTTTAGAAAATAACGCAAATAGCTCTAAAGTTAAATAAATTAAAATAATATTAAATAAAATGAAAATAAAGTAGATATAAATGAAAATAAAATGAAATAAAATTGAATAGAATTAAGTAAATTTAAATAAAGTTAGATAAAGTTAAATATTCAGATTTAAATTGAAATTCAAAATATGCGTTATTTTCTGAAGAAGAATCAAATAATCTCATTGACAAAGCTAAAATGAACATTAATCCTGAATTCTAGAGGTCCTGACTAATCTCAGTTAGTCATAAAGTTCCAAAAATAAGCAATATTTATTAAACAAACTAATCGAAATTAATCCCCTGGCAGCGATAATATCTATATATCAATAAGCAGTCAATAGGGACCTATTAAATCAAAGAAGCAAATAAGTACCTACGGGGAACACGAATTGAGCTTAGTTCGATACCAGTATTAAGGCGAAAAGTTGCAAATAGCAGTTATGCTAATTACGAAAATTACTGCCATGAGGCTTACAGCCAATTGCACTAAAAATAAGTCAATTAATTATCATGACATTAATAAGATGAATTCTCAAGAAAATGTCAGATATGATTATGAAAAAAATAAGTATCTCCACAACAACTATGAAAAGAAATAGTAATAGAAATGACACACGACATAAGGTAACCTACAGCTATTTATCGGTAAGTTCAATAAGCAAAAACGGTAAGATCAGCTAACGAAAACGAGAAATAACTATAATATATACAATATTGAAAGCAAACGACCTACAGTCGTTTAACAGCAAATTCATTAATCAAAATGACAAATAACGATAATAGCGATAATAATAAGTCAATAAAAACTAGATCTTACTTGTATCTAGTAAATTTGCACACTTAACAAAATATGAAAATTAATGATAAATAATACTTTTTAGAAATATAAATGCAATGCTAATTGGATATCTATATGAGTTTGATCACATTTTCTAATTTCTTAATTAAAATTGAAAAAAAAATAATAATTTGAATTGATGAACAAAAAATCCTAAACATTTAAAAAGTGATCTTATCCCTATACAGGATTTCTCAAAAGATTCGAAGAAAATTGCCACAAATAACTCTAAAGTTAAGTAAAATAAAATGATGTTAAATAAAATAAAGTTGAATAAGATAAAAATAAAGCTAAGTAAATAAAATTATATAAAATAAAATAAAGCTAAATAAAATGAAATGTTAAAATGAAACAAACTTAAATAAAATCAAGTGAAATCAAATAAAATTAGATAGTGTTATAAGAAATATCATTCAACTGAAATCATGTGGTTAAATATCTACACTGGTTCCTGCAAGATCTTGTCTACAAAAAATGCGATTTTCGAATACATTTCTATTATGAAAAAAAAAAACAATCCTAAACACTTAAAGAGTAATTTTATACCTATACAAGGTATACCGCAAATAACTCTAAAGTTAAGTAAAAGAAAACTTTATAAAATAGAATAAAGTTAAATAAAATGAAATAAGTTAAAATGAAACACTTAAATAAAATTGAATAAAATTAAGTAAAATTAAATAAAGTTAGATAGTGTTATATTAAATATTATTTAACAGAATACATGTGGTTAAATATCTACACAGGTTCCTGCAAGATCTTGTCTACCAAAAAGCGATTTTCGAGTACATATCTATAATGAAAGAACTCCTAAACATTTAAAGAGTGATTTTATCCCAGTACAAGATTTCCCAAAAGGTTTGACAAATACCGCAATTAACTCTAATGCTAAATAAAATAAAATGATGTTTAAACAAAGTAAAAATAAAGTTAAGAAATAGAAAACTATATAAAATAGAATAAAGCTAAATAAAATGAAACAAATTAAAATGAAACATACTTAAGTAAAATTGAATAAGCTTAAGGAAAATTAGATAAAATTAGATAGTGTTATATGAAATATTTATTAACAGAAACCATGTGGTTAAATTTCTACACTTGCTCCTGCAAAATTTGTCTACAAAAAAAAACGATTTTCTTATACATTTCTATGATGAAGAAAAATCCTAAACATTTGAAGAGTGATTTTATACCTATACAAGGTTTTCCAAAACTTTTGAAAATTACCGCAAATAACCTCTAAAGTTAAATAGAAAAAAATGATGTTAAATAAAATAAAAATATAATTAAATAAAATAGAATAAAGCTAAATAAAATGAAATAAGTTAAAATAAAACAAACTTAAATGAAATTGAGTAAAATTAAAATATATTAAATAAAGTTAGATATAGTGTTATATGAAATATTATTTAACAGAAAACATGTGGTTAAATATCTACACTGCTTCCTGCAAGATCTTATCTACCAAAAACGATTTTCGAATATATTTCTATAATGAAAGAACTCTTAAACATTTAAAGAGTGATTTTATACCTATAAACGGTTTCCCAAAACTTTTGAAAAATACCGCAAATATCTCTAAAGTTAAGTAAAATAAAATGATGTTGAATAAAATAAAAATAATGTTAAATAAAGTAAAAATGAAGTGAAGTAAAAGAAAACGTAATAAAATAGAATAAAGTTAAATAAAATGAAATAAGCTAAATTGAAACAAACTTAAATAAATTTTAAGAAAATTAAGAAAATTTAAATAAAGTTAGATAGTGTTATATGAAATATTATTTAACAGAAAACATATGGTTGAATATTTACAGATTCGTGCAAGATCTTGTCTACAAAAAAGCGATTTTCGAATACATTTCAGTAATGATAAAGATCCTAAACTGTTAAAGAGTGATTTTATACCTATACAAGGTTTCCAAAAAGTTTTGAAATATATCGCAAATAACTCTAAAGTTAAATAAAATAAAATGATGTTAAATAAAATATTATCTTGAATTTTCTGTAACAAAATATGAAAATTAATGCAGGTAACTCTAAAGTGAAACAGAAGAAAATTAAGTTAAATAAAATAAAAATAAAGTAAAAATAAAATTAATTAAAATTAAACTAAATAAAATAGAATAAAGCTGAATAAAATGAAATAAACTTACATAAAATTAATTAAAATGAAATAAAGTGAGATAATGTTATATGAAATATTATTTAACAGGAAACATGTGGTTAAATATCTACACTGGTTCCTGCAAGATCTGGTCTACAAAAAAGCGATTTTGGAATACATTTCTATGATGAGGAAAAATCCTAAGCATTTAAAGAGTGATTTTATACCTATACAAGGTTTCCCAAAAATTTTGAAAAAAACCGCTAGTAACTCTAAAATTAAATAAAATAAAATGATGTTAAATAAAATATAAATATATTTAAATAAAATAAAAATAAATGAAATAAATAAAGTTACATACAGTTAAATAAAATATTATCTTGAATTGTCTTTAACGAAATATAAAAATTTATGCAGATAACTCTAAAGAGAAACAGAAGAAAATTAAAGTGAAATAAAATAGAATGATGTTAAATAAAATAAAAATAAAGTTAAATAAAGTAAAAATAAAGTTAAATAAAATAAAACAAATGACAATAATATGAAATAAAATTGAATTTAATATTTTATAACAGAAATCATGGGGTAAAATATCGGGAGAGAGTTATGCCTCGTAATACCTGGGCTGTATGCTATACTCCGTGCGTATGCAGTTTCACTCCTCTTGTATGGTCCACAAGCACACTCACTTTAATACCAACAAATTCTTCCGTATCACACCTTCATTGGACAGACGGGCGTTACTTAACTTGTAGTCACGTTTTCAAGCAATATTTTAAAATAATCCTGTTAAATTTAATTCTAATCCTCCCCTGTTGTTTAGGTTGGAAATGCGAAAAATGCAAATCGGACCATTACGGCGATCCGGCAACGTCCAATTGTAAAGCGTGTGAATGCGATCCGATCGGTTCCGAGTCGAAGCAGTGCGACAACGTCACCGGCCAATGCGTTTGCAAGGAGAGATTTGTGGGGAGGAGGTGTGACCAATGCGAGGTAAGTGGCCCAAACTAAACTAGTTATTTGGGACTAGTTTAGCTATGCCAATACATTCTCTTTAATCTCGTTGGCTGCGCCAACTTAGTTATTTCTTAATGCGGCCCTGTCTATTTTTCAGTGATATATTAACCAGTCAGACAAAGCTTGCTCCTTCTCTTTTTATAACATCTTTTAATGGCTAATTAATTTACGAAATCTCTGAAATATCATATTGATTACGAGGGAGTCTGAAAAAGAATCTATTCTAAAAAAATTAGAATCAAGGTGCATTTTTCGAACTTCTGTTCGAACGGAACTTTTTCGAGAATTTCTCGAATGATCTATTTTTTCGGACTTAATTAAATGTTTTCGTTTTTTTTTCAAAAATGTAAATTTTTTGTACTAAAGATTGCACATTTTCTAATAATAGGCATCAAGTCTTCATATTTCAACAATTCTATAATAATTAATAATCTTTGTGCCTGTCTAAAACAGGCTAAAATTGAGTCATATTCATTTAAGCAACTATTAATTAAAATTATTTCAGATTGGTTTCGGGAACGTTACCGCTCTATGTCCGCCGTGCGCCTGCAACTCCATAGGTTCCAAATCGGGATTGTGCGACGGCCACACAGGAATATGCGAATGTCTGGGGGGCGTGGATGGATTTCGATGCGACGCCTGCCAGAATCTGCACTGGGGCTTTTCGACTAGTGGCTGCCAGGGTAAGTACTAATATTTACATTTATTTTATATTGTGAGCGATATCGTTTGAATAACGTCATTTTTTCGTAATACACGCCACTGACGACTAAAGCAAATAAGACCTCCGTCATAAAAAACGACATGCGACGTAGGAGTGTCAACAAAAACTATCGGTTCCGTTGCGAAAACCATATACTTACTTTCACCTTTGAGTGATTAGCATGCGATCGGCCAATTTGAAGGTGGTGCACGATGTACCGACTATCTGCTCCTCGAAACCGATGCCCACATGGGGCTCACGCGATATTCATCTTGAAAATTTTACACGAGCAGGTTCATTCATTGAAGACGCGGATACAGGGTGGACGCCCTATAGTAGATAACGCAAACCAAAAACACATGGAAGGTTATAATATATTATAGTTTTCTTCTTCTAATCATAGCGACGCCGACGAAGAGATTCGATGACTTGATGAATTTGACGGCTACGCTACTGTCACGTATCACGTGACCACATATTATCTATCTCGAAATTGCTCTTTATTCTTACGCAGCATGAAATTGTTATCGTCTAATTTTGACATGAAGATTTATTTTATTAGCGCGCCGTTTGAAACTTGAAAATTTCAATGTACTGTTTGCAATTTAAATTTATTATTTGAAAACTTCTTGTTTATGAAACTTGAATCTGTTATTTCGAAATGTTGACTTACTGTCTCACAGTTTCCACTAATTGTCAATACCTTTAAACTTTTTATCTCGAAATGTCAACTTTTTCTCAGTTTTAACTTATTATCTTGAAATTTTAACTTACCGCTCAATTTTGATTTATTTTCGCACAATATGGAATTCATATATCGAAATTTTGACCTATTATTGCGAGATTTTGACTTGATTAGATTTATTACGTTAGCATTTAGATTTATTATCTCTAAATCTCACCATGAAATTCAAACTCGCTGCTTAGAAATTTAGACTATACGAAAGTTTAGACTTTCTATATCGAAATATTGATTATTGCCCCAAAATTTTGACGTACAGTCAAATTTGGACCTCTTGAAATTTCGATTTTTCGGTTAGTTTAAGTCGGAATATTGACTTATTGTCTCGAATTTTCGATAAATTTTCAATAAATTTGAATCTTGTAAGTACCAAAAAATTTGTCTCATCTTGCAATTTTGGATAATCATGAAATTTGTACTTAATACCTTGAAAAGTTATTATCATTAATATTGGCTTATTGATGGGAAATTTATAATTATTATCTCGAAATATCACCATGAAATTTAAACTCACTGCTTAGAAATTTTGACTATAGGAAATTTGAGACTTTCCATATGGAAATATTGATTATTACTTCAAAATTTGGAAATACAGTCAAATTTCAACGTCTTGAAATTTTGATCTGTCGGTTAATTTAAGTCGGAATATTGACTTATGGTCTCAAATTTTCGATTAATTGTCAATAAATTTGAACCATGTAGGTACTAAAAAATTTGTCTTATTATCTTGCAATTTTGGATTAACATGAAATTTGGACTTAATACCCCGAAAATTTTTTATTTATTGGCTTATTGATGAGAAATTTAGTATTATTATCTCAAAATTTCACCATGAAATTTAAACTCACTGCCTAGAAATTTTGACTACAAGAAATTTGAGACTTTCTGTATCGAAATATTGATTATTACCCCAAAACTTTGACATACAGTCAAATTTCGACGTATTGAAATTTCGATTTTTCGGTTAATTTAAGACGGAATATTGACTTATTTTCTCGAGTTTCCGATTAATTGTCAATAAATTTGAACCATGCAGGTACTAAAAAAAATTGTCTTATTATCTTGCAATTTTGGATTATCATGAAATTTGGACTTAATGCCTTGAAAAGTTATTATCATTAATATTGGCTTATTGATGGGAAATTTAGAATTATTATCTCGAAATTTCTCCATGAAATTTAAACTCACTGCTTAGAAATTTTGACTATAAAAATTTTGAGCCTTTCTATATCGAAATATTGATAATTACCCCAAAAGTTTGTTATACAGTCAAATTTCGACGTCTTCAAATTTCAATTTTTTGGTTAATTTAAGTTAGAATATTGACTTATTGTCTCGAGTTTTCGATTAATTGTCAATAAATGTAAATATTTAACATTTAAAAAATGTTGTCTTATTTCTTGCAACTTTGCATACCTCGAAAATTTATTAAAATAAATATTGAGATATTGATGCGAAATTTAGAATTAATATCTCGAAATGTCGATTAATTGCTAAATCTAAGCATATTGTTCTGAAATATAGACTTACTATGTCGCAAGGCCGACCATTCATCTAAAAATGTTAACATCTTGCAATTTCCATGTTTAGCTACAGGTGGTTTTATTATCGCGCAATCTGGATCATTTTCTTAAAATGATTAGCCAAAATTTTCGAAATTTAAATTTCTACTCTAATTATCTCGACATTTTGTAATAAATCTAAATCAAGATTTATTACGTAAGCATTTAGATGTATTATCTCTAAAGTTCACCATGATATTTAAATTCACTGCTTAGAAATTTTGACTGTAAGAAAGTTTAGACTTTTTATATCGAAATATTGATTATTACCCCAAAATTTTGACATACAGTCAACTTTCGACGTGTTGAAATTTCGATTTTTCAGTTAATTTAAGTCGGAATGTTGACGTATTGTCTCGAATTTTTTATTAATTGTCAATAAATTTGAACCATATAGGTACTAAAAAATTTGTCTTATTATCTTGCAATTTTGGATTACCATGAAAATTTGGACTTAATACCCCGAAAAGTTGTTATCATTAATATTGGTTTATTGATGGGAAATTTATAATTATTATCTCGAAATTTCACCATGAAATTTAAACTCACTGCTTAGAAATTTTGATTATAAAGAATTTGAGACTTTCTATATCGAAGAATTGATTATTACCCCCCAAAAATTTGACATACAGTCAAATTTCAACGTCTTGAAATTTCGTTTTTTCAGGTAATTTAAGTCGAAATATTGACTTATTGTCTCGAATTTTCGATTAATTGTCAATAAATTTGAACCATGTAGGCACTAAAAAATTTGTCTTATTATCTTGCAATTTTGGATTACCATGAAATTTGAACTTAATACCTCGAAAATTTATTATCATTAATATTGACTTATTGATGGAAAATTTATAATTATCTCGAAATTTCACCATGAAATTTAAACTCACTGCTGAGAAATTTTGACTATAAGAAATTTGAGACTTTCTATATCGAAATATTGATTGTTACTCCAAAATTTTCACATAGAGTCAAATTTCGACGCCTTGAAATTTCGATTTTTCGGTTAAGTTAAGTCGGAATGTTGACGTATTGTCTCGAATTTTTGATTAATTGTCAATAAACTTGAACCTTGTTGGTACTAAGAAATTGGTCTTATTATTTTGCAATTTTGGATTATCATGAAATTTAGACTTAATACCCCGAAAAGTAATTATCATTAATATTAGCTTATTGATGGGAAATTTAGAATTATTATCTCTAAATTTCACCTAGAAATTTAAACTCACTGCTTAGAAATTTTGACTATAAGAAATTTGAGACTTTCTATATCGAAATATTGATTATTACCCCAAAATGTTGACATACAATCAAATTTCGACGTCTTGAAATTTCGATTTTTCGGTTAATTTAGGTCGGAATATTGAATTATTGTCTCGAATTTTTGATTAATTGTCAATAAATTTGAACCATGTAGGTACTAAAAAATTTGTCATATTATCTTGCAATTTTGGATTATCATGAAACTTGCACTTAATACCTCGAAAATTTGTTATCATTAATATTGGCTTATTGATGGGAAATTTAAAATTATTATCTCGAAATTTCACCATGAAATTTAAATTCACTGCTTAGAAATTATGACCATAAGAAATTTAAGACTTTCTATATCGAAATATTGATTATTACCCCAAAAATTTGGACATACAGTCAAGTTTCGACGTCGAAATTTTGATTTTTCGGTTAAGTTAAGTCGGAATATTGACTTATAGTCTCGAATTTTCGATTAATTTTCAATAAATTTGAACCATTAGGTACTAAAAAATTTGACTTATTATCTTGCAACTTTAGATTATCATGAACATTGGACTTAATACCCCGAAAAGTTATTATCAATAATATTGCTTTATTGACAAGAAATTTAGAAGTATTACCTCAAAAATTCACCATGAAATTTAAACTCACTGCTTAGAAATTTTGACTATAAGAAATTTTTGACTTTCTATATCAAAATACGAATATTACGAAAACATTTTGACATACAGTCAAATTTCAACGTCTTGAAATTTCGATTTATCAGTTAATTTAAGTCGGAATGTTGACGTATTGTCTCGAATTTTCGATTAATTGTCATTTGAATTTGTAAGTACTAAGAAATGTGTCTTATTATCTCGCAATTTTGCATTATCATAAAATTTTGACTTAATACCTCGAAAATTTATTATCATTATTATTGGCTTATTGATGGGAAATTTAGAATTATTATCTCAAAATTCGAAAATTTGACATATTATCTCGATATTTTCGTTTATTATCTCAAAATTTTGACTTATTATTGCAAATTTTTTAAATTTTAATTCGTACTCTAAATATTTTGACATCTCGACAAGCTATCTCAAAATGTTCGCAAATTATCTCGAAACGTTCGCCTTTTCTCTCAAAATTTCAACTTATTTACGTGGCAGTTAAACTTGTCGCTTCGAATTTCAACCAGCAGGAAACTTCGACATATTATCTCGATATTTTCGTTTATTATCTCAAAATTTGGCTTATTGATTATTATTGTAATTTTTTGAAATTTTAATTCATACTCTAAATATTTCGATATCTCGACAAGGTATCTCAAAATTTTCGCAAATTATCTAGAAATGTTGCTTTTCTCTCAAACTTGTAACTTATTTACTTGGCATTTAAACTTGTCTCTTCGAATTTCAACCAGCAGGAAACTTCGACATATCTGGATATTTTTGTTTATTATCTCAAATGTTTGACTTATTATCGCAAATTTTTGAAATTTTAATTTGTACTCCAAATATTTCGACATCTCGACATGCTATCTCAAAGTTTTCGCAAATTATCTCGAAACGTCCGCCTTTTCTCTCAAAATTTTAGCTTATTTACTTGGCATCTCAACTTGTCGCTTTGAATTTCAACCATCAAGAAACTTCGACATATTATCTCTATATTTTCGTTTATTATCTCAAAATTTTTACTTATTATCGCACATTTTTGAAACTTTAATTTGTACTCTAAATACTTCGACATATCGGCATGCTATTTCAATATTTTCGCAAATTATCTCGAAACGTTCGCCTTTTATCTCAAAATTTTACTTATTTACTTGGCATTTAAACTTGTCGCTCGAATTTCAACCAGCAGCAAAACGTCGTCATATTATCTCGATATTTTCGTTTATTATTTCAAAATTTTGATTTATATATCAAATTTTTGAAATTTTAATCTGCATCCTAAATATTTCGACATCTCGACATGCTATCTCAAAATTTCCGCAAATTATCTCGAAACGTTCACCTTTTCTCTCAAAATTTTAGCTTATTTACTTGGCATTTCAACTTGTCACTTCGAATTTCAACCAGCAAGAAACTTCGACATATTTTCTCGATATTTTCGTTTATTATCTCAAAATTTTTACTTATTATCGCAAATTTTTGACTTATTACCTTGAAATATTGATATATCGATGAATTAAACCTATTTTTTGAAAGTTTGAACTCTTCGCATCTTAAAATTTTGTCCTACTATGTTTTATTTTGATTCATGACAAAGAGCTGACTTATTATTGGGCAATATTAGCATGGTATCCCAAAATTTTGGAAGTAATATCTCGAAATTTTAACTTATTTTCTAGAAATTTAAACTTATCGTTCCGGAATTTTTACTATCGTGCAAGTTGGACTTACTACTTCGGAATTTCCATTTATTGTAATAAATTTTTGACTTCATATTTTTTGTCGTAGTTACTTGGCCTTTGTAAAAGCTTCATTAAAGAATGCAAATTTCCTCGAATTACAACGATTATACCACTTTTTGAAAATTACATTCATTAATTAGTCCCACTTCTGAAGCCACCCACTTAGCAAAAAAAAACGATATGGAAAAGAAAATATATTTGTAGTACCACCCCTGACACTCCCAAAGTACGTATTTTTGATAATCCCCTGAAGTGTTTGAAGATTGTAGTTATATATTATAGTACATATGACTATAAAGAGAAGATTCGAATATGCATGTGACACCTAATTTATGGATGATATACAAGGTAAACTAAAAATCTGGACATCTGTATATATTTCGTTGACGTTGATCTCCCTCTAACACGTTAATTTTATGGCAAAATTATCGCTATCGCTATCAATGTTGAAATATATCTATGCAAGGTGTTCTATTTGAAATATATTATTAATAACGCCAATACCATCTGAAAAACGATAAAAAAAAAGTTCGTATTTAAAAAAAGAAAGTTGATGATGATCCTTTGAAGACGAAACGTCGGACTTCAAACTGGATACCATCATTGGATAAAGCGGAGAAAGTGGCAATGCAAAAGTGCAATTCAATTTGAAATCCGTTTTTAAATAAGCCTAGGAAAAAAATAAAACGATTTTTCAAAATTTCGGTTTTTACCGGATATCTCCGGAAATACTCGGAATTTTGAAACGTTCTAAACGGCATATTGTTAGGCACCTAAATACGCAATTTTGCCTTAATTTGACCGACACTGTATCTCTTACGGTTTTCGAGTTCCCCATATATAGACACGAAAACGAGCCACCCTGTACAGGTTGGCCCGTTTAAGAGGAGCCTATATCTTATCTCGAAAACTACGAGGGATGCAAAGAAAAATTAAATACAAAAGTTGTTCTTAATAAAAATCATCTTTTCTTTGTATTTTTTTAATCGTCACTTTTTTATATAAAGGGTGGTCAAACAAAGTTAAATTTTTTAAATGAACCGCACTATATTTTATTACATTTTTTGGATTCTACTTAAATTTTTAAACATATTTGATGTATGATGTTATACCTCTAGAGTTAGTACTTGCACAGCTATAAACAGTTGAAAATGTCAAATTTGACAGATGACACCACCCACAAAATGGAATCGCTCACGCGGCCGAGAATTAACAGGTGACTGCTGACAGATGATAGCTGACGGGTGAAAGATCATGTATGAGACATGTGAAGGATGGCGTATAATAGGTGACAGATAATTAACATAGCATAAAATTAGAGTATTCCACTTGACCAGAAAATTGGCAGATACCATACCACCCACGTGCACGAAAATTGATAGGTAACAGATGCTTGGGTTACATCGATTTCATATGGGTTAAGCGAGGATTGGGTTCCTCACACTATGCATGGGTTAGTTTGGGTCATGCGCAATTTCGAAGAAGGGAATGGAACGCCCTCCCAAAATGTAAGGGACCAGAACTGGTGAAGTTATACTACTACGCGGTACGTGACATATATTCGATATTTTTTCCTTTTAGATCTAGGTTTTTTGACACTTAGTTCGAGGTATCACCGGTAGTAATACAAACATATTTTATTTTTCATGTTGTATTTCCGTGTAAGGGTGATACAAGGAATTTAATTTTTTTTTTAGCAAAGCGTGGAAAAACACGTTTTCAGCGTTGCAACTTTATTGCCCATAACAATCGCTGCTTAGTACAACGGGCAAATGAAATGAATAACTTTATTTTGTTAAAATGACAGTTATGAATGTATAAAACCAATTCGGAAATATTGTTTCGATACATCATCATCGATCGGTCATAAACGCGTTCGAGCATCGTGTACTTTCCGCTTTATCGCCCGACAAAGCGGGACGTACACTCTCACATCCATCTCGGAGCGAACGACATAAACCGTGCGTGAGCGTTTCGTATAATATCGTGCCGTTTGCCCGTGATGATTTGTTCCGCATTTTCTTATGGAAACATCGCGCAACCATTCGGAAACGTACACACTCGAACTGAAATTGAAAAACGTGAGAACGGTTCACGTACCGGAATTTTGCCGGTTGGAAGAGACATTATTATTAAATAAAAATGTCAAGAATGGTAGAGTCATATGTTTAGTTGTATATGTGTGTATAATATATGTAAAATATTAAGCTTTTTAGACAAAATTTGACTACGATACTGAACTCTACGTAAAAATTCTTTCAAGATCAATTTTACGTTTTTGATAGCATAAAGGAAATACAAAAAGCTGGATCGGATCTAGGTCCAACTGAGCTCATGACGAATGAAGAGTTTTGCCCCCCCGTCCATCAACCCCTAAAGCAACAACAAAAAATATCAAAAATTATTTAATTATTTTCGTAAACTGTCATTTTCTTGAAAAGTTGCCTCAGTATTTAATCTTCATTATTGTTGACATTAGTGGTCAACTGGTACTGACTAAGACACTGAACTCTACGTAAAACTCTTTCAAGACTAATTTTACGTTTTTGATAGCATAAAGGAAATACAAAAAGCTGGGTCAGATCTAGGTCCAACTGAGCTCTTGACGAATGAAGAGTTTTGCCCCCCCCCCTTCGGGGAAAAAATCAGAAAAAAAAATACAAATATAAACATAAATACAAATATAAATATACACACCAGCTGGCGTATAGTTAAAAAATACATAGGTATACATTATACATGTACTTACAACAGAATATGCCCTTTTTATTTAGGGCCAGTTACAAAAATACAAGCCAAATAAATAAAACAACAAATATGGGTAAAGAAAAACAAACCACATTTCACAATGACATAGTCTACAGGCACAATACAGTTCACACAAAATAAAGTAGAGATTCAATTACATAAACTCGTCTATGCTATAAAATGCTTGAGAGCAGAGATATGTTTTGAGCGTGGCTTTAAAAATTCTCAAAGAAGGAACATTTTTTATTGAAACATCGAGTCGATTGTATAAGTGAATGCCCTTTACTAGAAAACTCCTCTGAAATGCAGCCGTCCTATGCTGCTGTGGTATAATGCGACCCTTGTTTCTTGTGTTGTAGTAGTGAGTAGGCTGACTGCTCAGAAAAGCCTCAATGTTTTTATGTACGTACACACATACTTCTAAAATATAAATTGAGGGAACTGTAAGAACACTAAGTTGCTTGAATTATTCACGACAGCTGTCTTTGTAATTTAGTCCAGCTATGATTCTTAAACAGTATTTCTGAATAATAAAAATTCTTGATAGATTGGTTGCATTACCTCAATTAACAATCCCATACCTGACATGAACAAAAAAAGTAGTATAGTAAAAGAATATCTTGACTGCAGTGCCTGAACATGAATCTTAATCCATAACAGCTCTGTCTTAGTTTTCCAACGAGAGTCTCAATATGACTGCTCCATGAAAGTTTACTGTCATATACTACACCCAACAATCCAACGCATTCAGATGATTTAACCTCGGTGTCTGTTCCTGAAAAAGTATAAGGTCGTGACTGTGTATACCAAGTCTAAAGTTAACTAAAGCCGTTTCGGCCAAATTTCAATTTAAATCATTTTTACTTGACCAGGTCATGATATATTTGTATACAAGTTCACACCCTTCTGTTAAGGACTGTAAACAATCAGCAGTCACTAAAATATTCGTCTCGTCCGCATAGCACACAACATGTACATCAGCTGAAGCTTGCAGATAACCTATGAGATCATTGGCAAATACATTATAAAGCAGAGGGCCAAGTACGGATCCCTGGGGAACTCCTCTTTGCAAGACGGTAGCATTACGGGCACATCTCTCATTAACACAAACATATTGGCCTCTATTAGTTAAGTACGAACGCATAAGCGCCAGCGATCCACCCCTAATACCGTATCGCTCCAATTTTAGAAGAAGGAGTTTATGTGGCACCAAGTCAAAAGCGCGGTAGAAGTCAACAAATAATCCTGCTATCCAGTTTACTCATTATTATGGACGTAAATTCACACATGGCCGACTCAGTAGTCATCCCTTTAGTAAAAACATGCTGACGGCTAGACAGAACTTTATTTTTACAGAAAAAAGAAGCTAGTCTGTCCTTTATAATAATTTCAAAAACTTTTAAAAAGCTTGATAATAAACTTATTGCCCTGTAATTGAAATATTTGTTTGGGTCTCCTTTTTTAAATATTGGTCGGACAACTGCGAGCTTGAGCTTGCTAAGGTATTCACCAAAAAATCAGGTTCAAAATACGAGCAAGAGGCTTACAAACATAAAGTTGGCAGTATCTTATTAAATAATTTGAAATTTCATCACACCCAGATGAGTTTGATGTTTTTAATTTACCAACTGCATTTAGAATGTCATTCTCCAATACTGGTGCAAAAAATATTGTACTATCTAACACCGTAACATTAGCACGTAAGAAATCTAAGTCGTATCACACTCTGTCCCAGTGTCAAAACCTAAAGAAGATTCTCAGCAACGCATTCATCAGACAGTTTTACATCATCCCGATATATACAAATATCGGCTCGACCACTATTTGAATTACCCTTTACTTTATCTATACTATTCCACATTGTTTTGCTTTTATTCCCGAGTTCATTATTTTATTATCATAGAATTGTTTTTTAGCTTGATCACGCAGTTTTCTATATTCTTTGTGTCGTTGCTTCGATCTTTCTTTTAAATTTGGCTGCCAATTTGGTGCAGTCTGCAACTCTCTCTTTGAGATCTTGTAGTTCATCCGTCATCCATGCAACAGAGAAGTATTTTTTCCCTCCAGAATTTTTTTTCGGGAAAAATGTGCCTGCAGATAGTGCATCATAGTAGCAGAAAATTAATTCCATGCATGTTCAGAACTGTTAGACTCATAAACCGTTTCCCATGCTTCTCCCGACAAGCTGTTCACAAAAGATTGTTTGTTTATTATTTGCATTAAAGATTCGTCGCTCTACATATGTATTCTTCTTCTTTGGTACTGATTTATTCAATCTTAGTACCTGCGAAAAGTGATCCGAAAGATGTAAATCACGAACATATGAGGTAAAGGCACCAATTTCAGACGAAACCAAAAAATTATCAATGCACGAGCCAGTCTGAGCAATCAATCAATCAATCAATCAATCAAATCTTTATTCATTTTTAGAACAGTATCCATACTTATAAGCTAGTCATAAATGTAATCGAAGTGCGTGTTCTCGTTTTACGAGTTGTGTTGCGCTTACATTGCGCATCTCACTCGCGAATTAAACACCTGCGACTTAGGGGCTGGTGTCGGCCCATCTAATGACTAACTAATCAGTAGTCATGTCAACCTTATGATTTTTTGGGATTATTTCCCTTCAATCAAGCTACAGGGTGAGTTTGCCTATAGGCTGTATTGATTGGTTGAGGGTGTTTCAGGGGTGGTTCAAGCTGGTGTTAAACGCAGGAAAAAGTAGCCAAAAAACCTGCTTAATATTATCACGATACAGACGGCACAGACATGTAATACAAATATATACAATATATACATTCTATGTACAATTCAATAACTAATTAGTCAATTCAAGGACTATGTACATAAATGCACATAGTAGTATATGGGTGCGCTCATGTAGGCCCATACATGAAGGGTATAACATACGATTGTTCGCCCCGAACACGTAAATCTGGCCTGGGGGAGGGGATAGCACGCGCGGCTTGGTGGCTGCGGCGAGAGTGATGAAGTGGTCTTGTCTGGTTCGTAGTATGTATGTTAGTACATCCATGTTCAAGTATTTGTTCATTTTTAGTGAATTGTATTTGTATATTGAGTCGTTTATGGTGGCCTAAGTTCCTGATAAAAGAGGTCCGTGTGCTTATATAGCGGTCCATGTTTCAGTCTGTGGCGTGGGTCATGTCTTAGGTCTGCGATACCTGCGGTCGCTTCTGATCTCCTGATGCCATATTTAAAGAACTTACAGGCTGCATCGTTGACATTTGAACATACTCTATGCTGGCCATGTTATGTAGATCGCTGACTCGAACTCGATCGAGTAGCGTTAAGGAGAAAGCAGCCCGCAAGTATCTGTTTTGTATCGTCTGTATATGTTTGAGGTGGCTTCTTGCTACTGAGCACCAAACTGGTGCTCCGTATAGTAACGTTGGCCTTATTATTGATTTGTAGATTATCAGTTTGTTAGTCGGGCTTAAGTATGATCTCGTTCGTATAAGTTGATTCAAACTTTTGCGGGTAATTATGTTTTTAGCCCTGATTGCCGCGACGTGCTTGGAAAAAAGGAGCTTTCGGTCGAAAACTATCCCTAAGTATTTGACGGGGTCTATCGGCCTAATTGCCGCGTTGCCTACAGTAATAGGTGCCAGGTCTATATGGCGCTTATGTGTCAATATATCTAGTTCTGTTTTCGACGCATTTAAGGTTATTTTCCAATCCCTGTAATAGGGGGTTAGAAGGGTGAGATGGTGTTCGAGATTCCGTTTTGCTACCTGCACGTCTGATGACTGTGAGTATATCACCGTGTCATCAGCGTACAGGGCAAAGGAATTTGCAGGATGAGACGGGAAGTCAGCTATAAAATGACTGAATAGTTGCGGAGACAAAACTGTTCCTTGGGGCACTCCAAACATCATCTGTCTAGGTCCCGAAGTATCGCCATGAATGTTAACCGAAAAGGAGCGATTCGCAAGGTACGACGCAATGAGGGATGCTAGATGTAAAGGCATTCCATGGATAGCAAAAAGCTTATATATCAGCCCATTGTGCCATACCCTGTCGAATGCTTTCTCAATGTCGAGTAGCAACAATGCCGTTGTCTTGGCCTCATTGAAGCCGTTCAGAGGATCCTGTGCGACCTTCGCCGCGAGCATAGTAGTGCTATGACCGCGGCGAAAACCGAACTGCTCCGGGGGTAGAATCCGAAGACTCTCAACGACACTGCTAATCCTCGACATGATGAGCTTTTCGGTTAGTTTGCCGAGCGTATTGAACAACGATATTGGCCGATACGAGGACGTAAGCCTCGCATCCTTGCCCGGCTTAGGAAACAGTATTATCACCGCTTTCTTCCAAGGGAGCGGAAAGTGTTGCAGGCGTAAAATTGCATTTATGATGTGCATTAAGTGGATGACGGTCTTATTCGGCATATTCTTTAGAAGAATATACGGAATGGCCAGGGGCTTTGTTTCCGGGCAGACGACGAAGAAATCTCCTGATTTCAGCAGGAGTGACTAGCAGCCTATCAAGCACCGCAGGAGCAATCGGGTACTTAATGGATGTAAAGCTTTCCACTACTGTGTCTACATAGGTGTGAAATGGTGTGGAATTCGGCGTCTCGCTGAAGACGTCCCCCAGATAGCTCGCGAAGGCCTCCGCTTTCCCAGCATTGTCCGTAAATACATCCCCACGATGTAGTATTTCAGGAAAAATTGCGGTGCCTCCGCGAACCCGCCTGGTGAGCTTCCACAGCGAGCCGTCGTGTTGGCCTATGGTATTAATATAGGCCATCCACTTCTCATTTCTGTAGATAGAGATCTTAGCCTTGATCGTCCCTGTTAGCGCTGTGACACGCAACCGATCATTTTCTGCTCTTGTACGTTGCCATCTACGCCGGATACGGTTGCGGAAGGTGATTAGGTCTAGGATAGGTTCAGGGAGAGTGTCAGTAAACGACCGTTTTCTGACAATCGGACAGATTGCGTCTCTGACGCGCTGGATGTTGGTGACTAGAGCTTGCACCTCGCTCTCAAGTTCTGGGATAGAGTCTATTTGTCTTGGAATAACCGTCGCTTGATTGAGCCTCGCCCGGAACTCCCTCCAATCAAGATTTCTATACGAGCGGATAGATTCCAGTTCATACTGTAGCCTGGTGCACAGGCTAATCTTGATTGGAAGGTGATCCGAGTTGAGCTCATTCAACTCTACGAGAGTTGAGGCAGCGGTTATTCCTCGAGTAAGAGCAATATCCAGGAACGATGGATTGGAAAAAGCGTCGTGATAATGTGTAGGATTGGGAGTTTGATGGTAGACTAAGTCAATGTTTTGCTCCACTAACCTGTATAGCAAGCGTCCGCTCCTGTTGGAAGTCCCACGCCAATTAGCGTGTGTTGCGTTAATATCCCCCAGCAGGAGCGTCTTCTTGCCGGCAGGCAGCAGAGCAAGAACATCTTCTTCCTGGAGGCGGAGACCCGGAGGTGAATATGCGCCGACTATCCGCAGCCCACCGTCGAGCTCGAGAGCTACGTGCTCAATGACGGTCCTCAGTCCGATGACGTGCTTATAACGGATTGACCTGCGAATCAGACAGGCCACGCCTCCTCCGCGTCGATCGGGCCTATCAAAACGCAGAACATGTCGATCGTAAAATTTTAGTCTAAAATTCGCATAAATTTTTGTTTCTAACAAAAAAATTATATGGAAGTTAGGATGATCGTAAATGAAACTTTTAAATTCCCCGAGTTTGGAGCGAATGCCATTGCAGTTCCAACACAGAACGTTAATTGGCATTATTGCAATTATATATTATACCCTTCGAAGTCCTGGAGGACCTCGAATTTGTTTCCTCTGCAGGACTCTAAGAGAGAAGCTTAATCGTTAAGGGCTCGAATCAACTCTGCAAAATTAACCAGGCTGTTCACCCGGTTAACTGCGTGCTGTAAGTTATTAAAATTAGAAATTATATTATTGGGGTCTATGGTTACAGAATTTACATTTGTTTGAGAATTATTAGCATTAATGTTATGGTTGACCTGGCTTTGACTAACCTGATTGTCATTTACATTGTTAGGTACTTGTTGATGGCGTCGCAAGGGCGGGAATTCCTTGTTGAATTGGTTGGCTGCCTCTTCTGAAGCGGTGTTTTTATTGTTCTTCTGCCAAGCCGGGTTGGAAAGGGGTGGCGCTGGTTTAAGCTCCTGCTTCTTGGGGGCATTTTGAGACTGCGTTTGTTGAGTTTTAAATAAATATACAGGGCAGAGTATATTTATTGCTAGGTGTTCACCACCGCAGTTGGCGCATCTTATTACGTTGCTGCTACATTCCGTAATCTGGTGCGCCCCAGCACATTTGGAGCACGCCCAGGCCCTCTGGCACTGTGTCATCGAATGCCCATGGCCTTGGCATCTTTTACCCTGCATTGTGGTTTTTGTGGCTCGTCGATTTTCCCAGGAAATTCGGACGTGGGATAACAGTCTAACTTCCTTGTTTAACTTCCTAAGGGTTACTGAGGCGTCCATCACTATTAAGTATAGAGGGACTCTAGTCTCTTTCATTTCGAATGTAGCTTTTATGTTTAGGCCATGCTCTTCGGACAGAAGTTTACGGATTTCTTCTGTTTGGAAGCCTCCATCTAGTCCTCGCAACACGAAGGCGTGCGTCTTTTGGGACGCCTCCGCGTACGAATGGAACTCTACTTTTTCTCTTTCGAAGAGTCGTTTCAGGTTAGCCCAATCTTTCAGTTGTGTGCAGTAGATAATTACTGAATTCTTAGTATATTTTAAAGAGAAATCTGTGACGTGCATGTCATGCAGGGTTTGCCTAATGACAGCATGATCTTGCGCGCCTCCTTTGATGACGATCGGAGGTGGCAAGGACGGCTTTTTCTTGGGAGTAGGCTTAGGTGTGGCTTTAGGGTTGTTTTTCGTCTTTTTTTGGACTCTGCGTGCATTGGGCTCCTGCGAGGAGGCGATACT
>MU188763.1:6845-19200 GCA_016904865.1 Pissodes strobi
GATTTTTTACATGGAAGCCCGTGATGACTAAAAAGAAAGCATTTAGCAAAAGGCTGTGAAATTATGCAAAAACATTATAGAAGTCGGAACGCTGCGCTGGTTACTCATAAGCATACGAATAATTTCAATAAATTCAGCAATAACTCACAAATGGTATCATCCAAAATATAGTATGTACGTACATGACAGCACATCTTTCTTCGATAATTTAAATGCACTTGTATCATTATCCACCACAGTTTGACTAAATTCTCAGTTAACTTTCCCTCAATTTCTCTTACAAATCCGTGGCTGGCAGACTACTTACCACAATAATTACAAAGATAATTTAATTATGGAGTAAAGTCGAATTTCCAATTCTGAGAAGAAAGTTCACTTTAATATAAAACGGCATACGAAAGTCAAGGCAGTCGGCAAACCTAATTTGAAATATTTTGGACAAAATAACGACTCCATCATTTTTAACGAGTTTTTGTGTGAAAGGCTCGTGCGATTCCTGACTTAATAATAAGGCTGTGCGGAATTGGTAATAAAATTCTATTAAGTATTTTCATTGATGTTGGTCCAACGGAATGAAATATAATAAGAGGATATTTGTCATAATAAAGGGGATCTATATACCTCAATTATGTTTCATTTAAAATAAAATTAATATTTAAACTAAACTTACCAGTTTTTATCGTTTATACCTTAATTAGCATAATAAAAAATAACAAAATTATTTGTATTCCACTGGGAAATGAAGGTGAATGACCACGGGTTATATAATAGTATAAGAACTGAAACAGCAACCATGCAAAAAGGTGCCCGGCAGTGTTACATTTTATCCCCAATCATATTTAATTTATAATACGAACGTATTTTTGAAAAGGCATTAAAAGTCACAAATGATGGGAATAAGATCAACGATATAGCGCTTAACAACCTCAGGTATGCTGATAACACCGTGGTAATAGCGGATAGTCCAGAAGTCCTGCAATTCTTGCTAAATAAACTCAGTAGAAGATCGTTGCGGCCTTAAAGTATATATCACTAAAACAAAAATACTTCCCAAATAACCCAGAACCACCGATAATTATTAGTATATATAGGAAACGAATAGAAGTGGTAGAAAAATTTAAATATTTGAGGACCTGGAATAGCAACAACTTAGATCCAGAAGTAGGAGTCGAGCGCCATAGGGTCTCCGTTTAGTGTGTGTGCCACTGCCATAAAAAAGACAAGAGCCACGTTTAACCGCGGTCATTTCTGTGTAATTCTACACTGAGTCTTAGATGTCGATTTGTGAAGTGTTGTGTATATTCTGTTTTGTTGTATGGATGTGAGGCATGGACTCTGAAGGTTAGCTCCATTAATTGAATACAAACCCTTGAGATGTGTATACTTTGTAGACTTTTCAAAATACCTTGGACAGCACACACGAAGAGGTGCAGAGGCGAGCGCAGTGGAAGAAAAAATTAGTACACGTGGTCAAAAAACGAAGGACAGCCTACCTGGGTCATATTGTCACGAATAAAAAGAATGACAACCTCTCAGAGAAGAGTCGTGCCACGATTTGTACAATGACGGGGTCTCTTGTTTAGACTTAACGCTTCCCTCAATCTGCAGCTCTATGCTTTATCCGTGATGCTTGCTTAGCGTGCAGGGGTGTAGCTCAGAGAGTCCGGGCCTGATTTACGACCAGTGAGAAGAGATGATAAAGCAGAAAAGAAAGCACTTTAGTTATAACAATTATAGTTTTTCTTAAGAATTTATGGTAATAATAATAAGGCTGTGCGGAACTGGTGTAAGAGCACTTGAATATTTAACTAAACTTATTAACTATTTAACAGACTCTACTAAGGCACTTGTCTTTCTCAGAACTCTGACAAACTTATCGATTTGACTTTTACTAATGCGGTTGTAAAACCCCTATACTCACCGGCCGTGCGGCTAACCAGTACTAGGTTTGGGTCAGGAATAGAGGAGTAGAACAGCTAGGTAGCTAACCTAGGAGCTGGCTTTAGGTGCGACAAAAGCCTGACGAACTGAAGGGTCGGTAACGTATTTATATCAAAAAAGGGATGACCATTGCTCGTTTAAGATTCATAATCGCTCCTGTTGATTGAACTTGAACAATGTCTATTGGTCAGAAATGTAATTTATTTATTTATTTATTTATTTAAGCATTTCTGTCTAACAGGAAACCCATTTATAAGACAATAATGTACAAATATAAGTGAAAAATACAAATTAGTGAATAGGTAACAATAATTAACACATTGTGTTAGTTCATAGTTATAATAAATTGTATAATACAAATTCACAATAATATTCTATTATACCCGATTACTAAGGCGCGCATGTTTTCTCGATTTGAGATATGGTTTTTAATTGTTTATAGGTCTTTGGTCACTGCCTTATAATTGGAGACCTTGGTGCAAGAAGCGGATGAGTCACTTTTTCAAAATTTTTCAGTAGAGGCAAAAAAAATTCAAAAACAAACCTTTTTTTGGTGTGTTTTTTTTACAGAGTACATCCTGTTCTGCCATAAAAATCCGACCTAGGCTAATCTCTTAAAAAAACAAACGCAAAAATCATCAAAACATTTTATTTGGTGCAAGAACGGGATGAGTCACCACAACAAAATGCAGAACCGTCAATATCGGAAAAAATTGCAGTTTGTTTGGTGCAAGAAGAAGATAGGTCACCTATGACTTATCTCGTTCTTGCACCAAATTTGTAAAGGATGAGTGAAAAGTGCACATAACTTCGTTGTTTATAGACATACTCGTCCCGTTCTTGCACCAAACGATAGGTTATGTTTTGTAGAAATTTATGGAACTTATAACTCAATTTTGGAAAAATAGTGACTCATCCCCTTTTTGCACCAAGGTCAAATTATTGAGACCCCAATATTTATTTTTTAAAAGATTGTACCATATTATGTGATATGTGCTGAAAAATCTGATTTTTCTACCAAAGGTGCCATGTTTTAATATGTTTACGGTAAAATAACTCTCATTGTCTTCTGCATTCATTTAACTACTGCTCTGATAGGTTAGGTAATATCACTCTTATGAGGCAATTATATAAGATTAATGTATATTAAAAACAAAGTTGTCGGCTTTAGTTCTACCAAGTCGAATAGCTTTGAGACAGGTGAGAATAGTATATTGTGTAACTAGGAGGAAAAGCAAAACATTCCTGGACGACTGTGGTAGTTGCTGGACGAGGCGCAACACAGGAGTCCAGGAATGTGCTTTTCCTACGAGTTGCACATACTATTTTTTATCCGATCGAAATTAATTAGAATACGTACTTATATATATAAATAGAGCCAAATATTACTGTAAATAAAAACGTGATTTAAATTTAAACTCAACATAATATCAAGTTTTGAATCGAGCGAGCTTGAAGTTTATTACGTAGCTACGGAAACTACAGCTAAATGTTACTTTTGATAGACGTCAGATCTGACAAACAAGGCGTTTGAATATGACATAAATGTTACATTCGCGGCCTAGGACGGGAATGTTATATTCCCGGACTGTTATTTTCTATTCTTGTACAGTTATTGCATGTTGCCAAGCAACGAATACAATATACTGGAATCATGACTTTTGCGGTGAGAAAACACATCGGAAAGGTGTCGTTTTTCGTCCGATCGGATAAAAATGGAATTAACGTACGATTATTTTATAAAGTCGCCTTTAGTGTACATAAAATCTTGTTTATCACCCGTAAATAATAAGTTCTTAATGACTCGTCCTTTCATTTTATTAGCCTCGCTCTCCCAAGCTCAATCAGTGATAAACAAACTAGTCCAATAAAGCCTTATACAATGCAATTCTCACGTAAGTATCTATTGCAGGATTCGAATTAAATTGACAGGAAAAAAGGGGAAGAAAATTACTGGCCGAGAATGCAGCACGCACAAGTAATGTGAAATTAATATACCACGATATGAAATAAGAAAAATTAGTAACATCGTTGGGATAGGGTCATCATTAGAAAACATTCAAAATATTCCTACTATATATTTAAAATATTATCAGATCGTTTGGGGAAAATCAAAGGGATATCAAAATAATGGTTTAATTGAACATGTGCCATCTATCACCACATAGGATTATTTTTGAGAAGAGTCTGGAATTCATGAATATTCAATATTTAATGTTATTTAGAAAATAGGTGATAAATTAAAAGCTACCCTTATTAAGTAGCATTGGCATTAAAAATAATATTGGTCATATGTAAAGTTTGGGATATCTAGGGAACGATACTGAGGGGGCAATGGTATGAGTGCAATAAGTGATAAATTTACTAGTACCGCGGTACTGAACGGTATAATAAAGACGCTTCGAGTGGAAGCGGCCCTAGGTGGTAGATGCATAAGCCTACTCGCATCGTCCGGTGAAAGACCACCCCACCAGAATTGGGAAGCAAGTGGTTTTCCCAAATCACGTTCCGCTTCCGCGCTGGTGGTCCCGGGTTCCACAGTAGGAATATATGGACATGATGGTGCTTCCAGGATCAAAATATTCCGGAAGTAAACTTCCCGGCCATTTGGATCTCCGGGCGCTGGGTGGCCCTGGGAGACCTTCATTCCGCATTTCACAGACAGCAAAGATACCGAACCAATTTAGAATAGATTTCTGCAACATAAGGGGCCTAAATACAAACATAAATTCGGTACACCAACATCTACAAGCAAATAGACCACACATATTAGCCCTTACAGAAACACAAGTATGTTCTACAACAACAACAGTGAACTACCTCTATCCTGGTTACGAGTTACATACCCGATTTAGATATAAGTTCGGAATATGCCTTTTTGTCTGAAGCGACCTTTCATGTCACCGCGAGGAAACACTCGAACCGAACAACCTTGACGTCATGTGGCTCAAGTTCACCGCCAAGGGATTAACCAAGTTTATATGTTGTCTCTATCGCCCTCCGAGCGATAGAGCCTACCAAAGCTTTTTCTCAACACTAGCTACCACTTTTGACTCAATACAGGTCGATCACCCCAGTTCAGAAATAATCGTTCTGGGAGGCTTCAATGCCCACAACACCAACTGGCTCAAACATCACAACAAGACCGACAACGAAGGTAGAGAAGCTGAAGCATTTGCCATTAGCTGCGGGCTTACTCAACTTGTAGACGAACCAACTCGAATCTCAGAGAGGGGCGAATTCGCTGCCATCCTGGATCTTTTTTTGACCACCAATCCTGACCATTACAAGGTTACAGTTGGTCCGCCATTAGGTACCTCCGACCACAAACTTATTACAACGGTTTGTGAATTGCCACTCATACAGAAGGATCCACCATTGCCTCGCAAAATCCGGCATTACAATTCTGCAAACTGGGACGATCTAAGGCAGTTCTACCTAGATTTTCCTTGGCTCGACGTCTGCTTTGCCACTGACGACCCGTCAGACTGCTGCGAAGAGATCATGCAAGTAATCTCCTCAGGAATGGAAGCATACATCCCAAATTCCATCAAGTTACCATCAAAAGGAAAGCCCTGGTTCGACAAAAGATGCGAAAGAGCTGTAGGAAGGAAACAGCAAGCCGATAAGTACTGGCAGCAAAATCAGACCGCTGAAAATCGCAATTATTTTATCGAAGCGAGAAACGAGTGCAAGCGTGTGATCGACGAAACTAAAGACAAACACAATCAAAGGATCAGGAATAAACTTTTGCAATGCCCCAGTGGTTCCAGGAATTTCTGGTCGGTAGCAAAGGCAGTAAGTAATAACTTTACAAAAACGTCTCTCCCACCTTTAACGGACGAACGTGGCATCACGGCGACTACAGCCAAGGAAAAAGCAAACATGCTCGCCAAAATGTTTTCATCGCACTCTACCTTAGACGTGCCCCAAGACAAGACTCTCCCCACTATACCGAACATCAACACCACCATGGCAGAAGTCAAGTTTTCTCATCATGATATTCGCAAAAGAACTAAATACGCAAAAGACATGAGGACCGAACGGAATACCTGTCATCGTGCTAAAGAACTGCGCCAACGAAATAACACCCGTTTTTTCCAGGCTTTTTTCTCTTTCTTACAGAAAAGGGATTTACCCATCCTCTTGGAAAGTCGCTCGAGTGCAACTTGTTCCAAAAAAGGCAAGAAAACCACGCCCTCAAACTATCGCCCAATTGCCTTGCTTCCAATAATCTCCAAAGGCATGGAACGTGTAGTCAACCAGCAACTACTCAAGTACCTCGAGAGCAACAGAATAATCAGCGATAATCAATACGGCTTTCGCAAGAGAGATCGACAGGAGATATATTGGCCTATGTCACTCATATATGGAGTAGGGCAATTGAAAACTACGGAGAGTCTCAAGTGATTGCGTTGGATATTTCAAAGGCATTCGACAGAGTTTGGCATGACGGACTGATCAACAAACTGCCGTCCTTGGGACTGCCCGCCTCTCTCTGCAGCTGGCTGGCCAGTTTCCTTAAGAACCGACCCCTACACGTTGCAGTCGATGGACACATCTCGGACACATTCACCATCAACGCGGCGTGCCTCAGGGCGCAATACTTTCACCAACTCTGTTCCTAATCTATATTAATGACCTGCTGATCGAAACGAATAATCCTGTTTACAGTTTTTCAGATGACAGTACCCTTGTCTCCCACTTTAGATCAGAAAAACCCTTACCAGCGACTGAGAATTATCACCGCAGACAGGAGCAGATTACAGCAATTAATCAAGACCTGGAAAAAGTTCAAACTTGGGGCGACCGAAATTTGGTCCAGTTCAATGCAGCAAAGACCCAAGCAGCAACGTTTACTAAGAGGGCCAATACAGCGAGCACTAACATCATTATGGCAAGATTGACCATCCCTTCATCCTCGTTAATCGGGCTGCTGGATGTCTCGGTCAACAGCAATATGTCATGGCAGGACCATGTTGCTAACATCGCAAAATCAGCCTCCCAGAAGCTTGGTGCGCTATTTCGTAACAAAAAACTCTATACACCGCAGCAGTTGCTCTTGCTGTACAAAGCGCAAATAAGACCGTGCTTAGAATATTGCTCACATATCTGGGGTGCCGCACTAAAGCATGCCCTAAAGCTGCTGGATTCCATTCAGAAGAGGGTTGTGCGTCTCGTCAGCGATCCGGAGTTGACCCGGAATCTGGATAGTCTGGAACATCGCAGACATGTGGCCGAGATGTCTCTGTTTTACAGATACTTTCACGACAGACGTTCCCAGGATTTGGCCCGCATAATCCCGCCCCTGGCAACTCCTGTCAGACAGTCCCAACAGACGGCAGGAGCGCACCAGTTCGTCGTACAACTAGAAACACCTAGAACATCGCTTTACCAGAACTCCTTTGCCTGACGCACTGCATCACTGTGGAACTCACTTCCAGGACATCTGTTTTCCACTAATTCAAGAACCGTGTCAGTCAACATCTACGAACGCACACCGCTCGTCGAGCGCCATAGGATCTCCCTTTAGTGTGTGTGCCATTGCCATAAAAAAGAATCCTAAACAAAAAATGTATAATGATAATACTTGCACTAATATAGATAAACAAAAATATATAGATCAATAATTGTCTATTTCACAGAAAACTGACTGGATACAAGAGCTGTTTTGAATGTCCTGCAAGATCTTTCGTTCAAATATTATTTCTTGGGTTGGAGGTACTTAAAGAGTAAAATACACACAACCCCGTAAAACTGATTCAAAACTCACCCTTGAAGCAAGAGAAATAACCAAACCGTTGATTTGTTCAAGCATTTATATTCATTTTTAGTGGGCCACCCATATTAAACTAAACTATACAGATTTTTCATTCGATTTTAAGAAAATCCGATACCTACATGTATACATGTAATATTCACAAGTTTTACAGTTTTTTAAGCAATTATTATAAATTTAATTTTTGTAATGGAACAACCTGTGCATTATTGAAACAGTTTATCCCTCAAGGAACTTTTTATTTTTATTAATTTATTTATTGGTGAGCAGTAAGGATGGTTATCAACCACATAATTACACATGCCTAATGCATACAATTATTGAAAACGAGCATAAAAATACACTTAGAGATAAACAAAAATCTACATCGAGAAACCATTTAAAACATAGCAAAAAGTGAATGGCTTAAAAACCGGTGCTTATGCCAGGTTCACTCAGCGGTGCTAAATAGTTATTTATGCAACAAGTGTGTAAAGTGATCCTTTTTTTATGAATGGGAATATTGTCATGAGCCGTAGGCGAGTGCCACAATCCCATCAATAAGAAAGGGTACTTTACACATGAGAAGCATACAAAATGTTTTCTTCTATTGAAAAATATACGAAAAAATAAAAATATTATTAAATTACTTTACGCGCTAGTGCGTAAAATATATTATTTTACGCACTGCTCTAAATGTCAAAAAATATGTCAGATTTACTTTACGCACTAGTGCGTAAAGTAACTTATTTTACGCACTGCACATAAAAAGGCCTATTTTACGAATCTTAGAGAGTGCGTAAAGTGAATACTTTACGCACGGTAGTGGAAAAAATAATTTTAGGTATGGGTCGTAGAGTTGGCAGTTAGGCGAAAGCACCACTAAATTTTTACTAGGATTATATAAATGATTTTTGAGCATTGATATCAAGGTAATAATATTTAGGAACATTTTCTATGTAAGAATATCGTGAAATCTGAATATAAAATGTATGAACTCAATTCAGTAACGACTTTAGGTTACCAAAATAAACATCAGGCTATTAAACTATTTATTAAAAAGACACAAAAGACAATTAGATCCCAAATTAAGCTGAGGTTATGGTCTCGCTCATAAAATAATGCGAAAATTCTCTAAAATATATATCATCCGAATTATCCGACTATTAAGTCTTAATCTAAGTTTTATAATATTAATATTGCCCAATTCCTATTTTGAGTAGTAGTTCTAACTAAAATCTGAATCCCTAAAGTGCTGTATAAACGCAGTTAATCACAAAACACCATAAATAAGAATTATTTTATTAAACAAAACTATTTTAAGTTAATCTCATAGCAGTGATAATTTTGTCGAATAATTAGACAGTCATTAAAAATATATTGAATCAATGATATAACCTGTGAAGTAAATATATATATAGTCTATGAATATCTACAGGGGAATTAGAAGTGAGCTCATTTCGGGACCTGCCTTAAGGCGAAAAGATATTAAGGTTTCAGAAGTAATATCTGATATTTAAAATTCTAAGAAGAATTTTACGAATTTTTTTATTATTACTACCTTATTTGCCAAATATATCTTAATGATACTGAATTAGTATTTTTTGTAATAAGCGTGTATTGCGTATCAAAATCGGTAAAAAATGGAGTTTAAAATGGTCACCAAATAAAAAACAACAAAAGTGAAATGTGTACAGTATCGTCGTCTCTCACTTCGATTTTGCGGCACTCAACTTCAATTCTCTTTATTAGCTCTTCCAAGTCATATAGGGTAGTTTTGCAGACAATATTTTTTAAAGTAACCGTTAAAACGAATAATCGAGAGGGCATAGGTTTGGTGGCCGAGCTGGCTGCTCAACGCTACCTTTTCTCTCTTTCTATGTTTCAGTATTCTCAGACGAGTCCAGAATAAAGTGGTAGTCCACTAAACTTCGTTAGTTTATACTACGACCTTGCAAGGGCGTCGCCAGCTTGTGAGCCTGGGGGTGGGGAGGGGGACAATCCAAAACTTTGACACTAAAACCAAAGACGAAAGGAAGTTTTTATATGTTTGTTAGGTTAATATAATAGATATCTCCTACTGCTTAGGGTGAGGCACTGCCCCTCAGCCCGACCTTGTCTAAAAATTGTTTTCTATTAACAGTTCTAATTTACTTTGATCTAGCGTGAGCTGTAAATAAAGCTAGTATCATTCAAATGTTTTTGCATAAAAAATAACTCACTCTATTAATACCCATAGAATTAACTTTTCGTCGGAGATAAGTCTGAACGTCTGAATCTAACGAATATTGTATCTAGAACAGAAGTCGGGATTAGAGTAGTAATGGAGCAAATGGAAGATCCAATATCTGTCAAGAATACTTAGTTCCAAATTATACTGACCCTAGAAGACATGAACATGATTCAAAGAAAAAAACTGGATGAGATTGGAACGGAGGCGCGGCGTTTTAACATATCTTCTTTCCTTTGTAACCCGCCTGAAAGATAGCTTATGCTTATTATAGTTATAGATCATCATAAATATAAAATTGAAAATAAAAAGACTGATAATTTGTTTCAGTTAAAGAAAAGGATATGGCAAATAATTTGCGAATAATAAGAACAATAATTGATTGACAATAGGATGAGCTAACAAAATTACAATAATTTACAATTCTACAAATCTTCAAGAAGAAGCAAGAAAAGCGAGGAGAAGATGTATTGCAAATTTTCGTAGAAATATATCCTTCACTACAATTCTGAGAAAAAACCTATTTGATGAAAAAAGGACTTTACATGATAGAAAAAGGAATCCCCAATGAATCGATGCCGTTTCATTTTAATTTATTTTCGAGTTATTCCAACCAAATCAATTTCGGATGCAGTTCGGGACGTTCAGAAGGCGGTGTAAGACGCAGAATAGTTATCCAAGGAACTATCCACGTGATTTTAACAATTAACAAATTTAAGCATTTTCGTATTATTCCCCTTCAACATTTAACATAGGCACAAAAAGAACTTCGGCAGCAGTTTGTTTCCCAAGTTCGGCAAGAAAGACTGATCCATTCAAAGATATTGTATAGACCGACGAAGCAACATTTACAACATCGGTAGTATGCAATAGACGCAACAATCATTACGGAAATTCAAGGGAGCTTCAGACTATTAAATTTTAAGGGACGATTCATGTTTGGTGTGGCATAAAAAAATAAAATTTTGTTTCCAATATTTTTTAACGGGATATTGAATGGTCAAAAATAATATGAATACCCAAAAACCAAACTGAAAACTTTTCGGATGATTGACTAGTGGCAGAATATCAAAATTTAATTTGGCAACACGATGTAGCATGCTGTGCGGGATGTTATTAACTTTTTAAACCGAACCTATAATGCATGGATTGGGCGAAATTGAACCTAAGCATGGCCACCCAATTATCCAATAGCCATGATCCTTCGATTTTAAACACATTTCTTTGTGACCATTTAAAGAACACGGATCGTATACAAACTCCAAAACCAAAAAATTGTAGCGATAAAATGCATGGATTTTCCCAAAAATACAAAGGAAGCTGAAATAAGTGTTTTTTCAATCCCCGTTGGATGACCCTTTATATCTGATATATATTGTGTGATTTTTAATAAATGTTCTGGACATAATAGCTGCTTAATAATATGGCCTATCCACTAGCCAACACATGTGTTATTGCTAGCATAATTTGTACACTCGCATCTCAACATGTAAAGCAAAGCCTTAATTTCCTTCCCATTGTTATTAGCAAAAATAATATTGAACTGCAATAGCTGAAATGTGGTAAAATTGTTGCTTTATATATTCTTCGTCTTACCCATTCATTGACATAGGAGATAATTTAATACAACATCCCCAAATTTACGGAACAAAGCGGAGGAATGACCCAAAAAATGCGTATGAAAAAATAAAGGAAGACAAGAAAAAGATCAGCTGAATCAAGGAAACACACAAAAAAATTGGCGTTACTCGGTTAGGAAAATACAAAACATAAGAACAGATTTTGTCTTCACTCACTAAGTAACACTTTAGGGGACGAATTTTGAGCCACTAAATTTAGGGCGCCTATAAGGCATAGGGAAAGGGTGGGCTCAGTGGAAACAAAAACGACTTCTTACTTAAAGTTATTCTCTACCTTGCAATAAAAGCCCCCAGTACATTTGGTGGAAATGGGCATTAATGTTAAAACTCAGGTTTAAATATGCATCAGAATTATTTGTTCTCAGGAGGAAATGGACAGCTACTGTGGTAAAAATTACTAATAATTGGAAATTTCGGATATTGGCACTGAACTGAATTGATGTTATCTAGTTGCTCTAAAACGGAGGCAGATCGTGATAAAGTGTGCTCCTCGTAAAGGAAATCCTCTTCTCACCACCTTAATAGTTGTTCTGGATAATAGCGCATCGCATATTCTAAAGATTAGAATTCTGTGAGAGAATGATGAAACTTCCTAGTGCATATCCCTGTTTGATCAATCAAACATTGCTTTCCTGAGTCGACGTAATGGAAATGTTAATCGGCATATTTGTCGATATTGGGGTGGAAAACAAAACTAACACAATGAAGTTTATTCTTTATTATACTGATGGTGTTTTTTTAATTCGACTTTCAAATTTTGTTACGAAAACCGACATGATATGATTA
>MU188763.1:24200-45650 GCA_016904865.1 Pissodes strobi
TATATATATATATATATATCAAATATATCTCAAAATGTCACATTTTGGTAAAACGAATATTGAATTTTTAATGCGCTAATTAAAGTAAAAATACACGTGGGGAATATTTATAGAGTTTTGCTGTGAACGAAAATATGATTTAAATGAGCATAGAAGCGTAGAAGAATTGACAATGATACTGAAAGATTGGGCGGTCAATATGCGGAAGAAAGATGCGACATATTTCAAAGAGGGAACCTTAAAAACTATAAGGGACATTTCGTTTAAATATTTACAAGACAAGTACTATAATAATTATAACATTATTATCATTGGCCCGTTTAGCAGCCTAGTATTTAAATCGTCTAGAGATGCTCGCGATACCACCAGAAAGAAACTGCGAGCAGATCCATCTAAACGTGAGACCAGTTTAGTTTCGTTAACTTTGTCTGAAATAAACCATATGGGATGAAAATAGTTCTGAAGTTTTTATCCGTAAATCCATCATATTGCTGCTGTAGAATTAGTGTGTATGGTAGGCGAGGTAGTTGCCTCTATCTTTTGGATCTTCTCCAAATTGGAAAAAAATAACGATGACTTTCCAACCAATCGCATAATACACTAATGTACAGGGTGTTCACCTATAATATCCCCCCCCCCCCTTTAACTTTGTTAATTTTTAAGCTACAAAAAAAAATAAAAAGCAAAATTGTAGGGTTTTTAATGTAGTTTTTGCACACGTAAAGAAAAAAGCAAAAAATTGTATAGTATACAGGGTAGATCAAAAACAAATATTTTCTTAAATCTAGCCCGCATTTTTTATTCGATTTTCCGATCTTACGTAAAATTCTAAGGATTTTTAATGTAACACACTATATGCCTATTCCTAATACTTTAGGAGTTATTGACAGTTGAAGTCGCTATTTTTTAATTATAATAATAATTCTTTAATCATTTTTAAAACGGAAGATACAAAAGCACTACTCAAAGCTTAACAAAAACAGTTAGAGATTAAAACTGTGAATTAAATATATTATTGAAAATCGAGGAAAATCCTAACATTTCTTTATAGAAAGAACTAAAGAAGAGCTTGCTGATTAAAAAATACGTCTTAAGGACAAATTTATAAAATTCTTAAAACCACTGAATACAATACATCGTTATAGGATTTTAAAGCAATTTTTAAAAACAGGCTTTGTCTTTAGTTAAGATGCTGCTACACGTTTTAGATACTAAAGAACACAATCAAAATAAACCTAAGACTATAAAAAAACAATCAACAAAATATATATCTTAATGTAACAAATAATCTTTACAATGTAAATTGCTCAACCGGTCCGCCATTTTCTTCAATACATTTTATGCAGGTTCTTCGCAGCCTTTCCAACGCATCCAAAATCTATTCAGCATAATTTTGATTTAAATTTTGAATTTCGGCACGGATAAGGTCCTTTAAATGGTCAACGTTTTCAATATTATGGGCATTTACCCGATCTTTTAAGGTTCCCCACAAAAATGCATCCAAGACCGTTAAATCCGGACTATTAGGCGGCCATTTTATTGGTGCATCTCTCCCAATCCACTGGTGAAAATTTTGACTTAGGTGATTTCTTACGGCTATTACATTGTGAGGTGGAGCTCCATCTTGTTGATAAACAATGTGTCTCGCCTGCTCCAACGGCAACTCATCAAAATAGCCCTCTAATTCTTCCTGCAGAAAACTTAAATAATTGTCTCCGATTAAAGTTTCGTTAAAAAAATGAGGCCCTATTATTTTGTTTGCCAAAATAGCACACCATGCATTAACGGTTTGGCGGCCTTGAAACTTAAATTTTCTGTAACAGTGGGGATTTATTGTCGCCCACTGCCTAGTATTTTTTCTATTGATCATGCCACTGGTTGAAAATGACGATTCGTCTGTTCAAAATACTGTTTTTAAATAATTGTTGTTTAAATTTACCTTCTCCAACATTATTTGGCAAAATTCCACCCTTTTTTCTCTCCGCATCGGTGTTAATTTGGGTGTCGGCCTAACTTTGAACGTCTTTTTTAGTGTTTTTTGAATTTTTCCAAAGGACGTATTTTTTGAATCAGCAAGCTCTTCTTTTAGTTCTTTCGATACTTTTCTTATAGAAATGTTCGGATTTTGTTCGACTTTTAATAATATATTTAATTCGCTGTTTTCATCTACCTTAACTGTTCTACTTTTTCTCCCCAGACATAAAGTTTGATGGAACTTTTCATAAATTCTTAAAATAGTTTTTCTGTTTGGAATATGCATCCTGGGGTTAATTGTTCTAAGCTCTCTTTGGGCCAATTTAACATTATGGTTTGCTTTTATAAATATTTCTAAAATAATTATTTTTTTCTACATTTGAATACGGCATTTTCAAAGCACTAAACTAATATTAGTTGAATTTATTTAAATCTGTCACTGTCAGTGGTAAACAAACTTTTTTTTTATGGCCTACTTATCTGTAGTGTTAGCACCAAATTTGACGTTGTCAATAACCGCTTGTTCTTTTATTTTTTTATGGCAACAGCCACCTAAGAATATAACTTTTTGTTTAGCTTTTGAAATCATTGGATTGCTTCGAGTAGTGCTTTTATATCTTCTGTTTTAAAAATGATCAAAGAATTATTACTATAGTTAAAAAATAGCGACTTCAACTGTCAATAACTCCTAAAGTATTAGGAATAGGTATATAGTGTGTTATATTAAAAATCCTTAGAATTTTACGTAGAATCGAAAAATCGAATAAAAAATGGGGGCTAGATTTAAAAAAAATGTTTTCGATCTACCCTGTATACTATACAATGTTTTGTTTTTTTCTTTACGTTCGCAAAAACTACATTAAAATCCCTACAATTTTGTTTTTTATTTTTTTTCTAGCTTAAAAATTAACAAAGTTAAAGGGGGGGGGGGGGGGGGAATTATGGGTGAACACCCTGTACGTAAAAAAGCCAAATGTATATTCATTTCTGAAAAACTGTGAACTGCAAATATTACCATCAGCTCAGTATGCAAAGTGCTTTAATGCATAAAAAATATTACATGTAATATTTCTTATTGACAAGGCTTTAACAAAACGAAACGAAATCAAAAAAGGAAGAAAAACATACCAGAAAACATAAGGGTGGGGAGTTAAAAGATAATACGTAGCAAATATTTCCTCTGTAATATACATTATCACAGTATTCCCATCAGCACAGCCAAAATTGTAACGGCTTATTATGCCCATTTATCACAATTACATTTTAAGATCTCATTAAGTGAGACACACACGTCATAACTTGAAATTAGAATATAATGAACTCTTTAGTTCTGTTCGAAAAACTCGTAGAATAGAAAGCTCTCGTCAATAAAGATCATCTTAAACTTTTGAGAAAGGCTTTTAAGTCTTGAATATTTCTAATCAGCTCAGATCAACGTGATTGTATATATTGAGGCCACTGTAAATCACGGAATTCCTTCCAAGGCTGGAATATGAAATGAGCAAGGAGACATTGTTCATTTTACAGGTACCAGATACCGGCTGAGGACTGAGAAATTGATACTTATTTTTATGAATTAGGCAAAACGTTTTCAGATTAAATAAATATGGGATGGTCAGAATAGAGTGCTTGATAAAAAGGGGTATACAGGGGGTTCTTGGATGCATTATATAGATTTCAAACATCTCTCTTCTGTGGAACAAAGAGAGATTGGAATAGATATCGAGAGCAAGCTCCCCAAAATAGCAATGCATATCTGAGATGTAACTCAACAAGGGCATAATACACGTTACGCGCTACTTCTTCACCAAGCTTCCGAAAGGTAGCCCGAACAGAATAACAATCAGATGCTAATTTTTTGTTCAACTTAATGATATGAGGATAGAATTTTAGGTTTTCGTCAATACCCAGACCTAGAAAATTAGAAGAGTTTGCAGCCTGGATGGTGCTGTCACCAAATACAAGGACATTAACAAGACAGTTGAAACCGTCGAGGTTAGTTACAGACATGTTCCAGCAGGGGCGATTGGCGTCACACCACTGCCTAATCATTTCAAGATCCAACTCAATATCCCGCAGCAGCTGCCCCGGATCCTTATACAGTACAATGAAGTCATCTGCAAACAGCGTAAAGTGCCAAGCAATTTCAAGCATAGTCATCTATTGAAACGGTTTGGCCCCAATATAGAACCCGGGGGCACTGCCTGCTGGACGACACACCACCAGACTGCTCCCGGTCATACAGATAGCTCTCGAACCACGAAAGTGCCCCGCCTCGAAACCCGTAAGCAAAGAGATTCCGTAGCAGCACCTCGTTACTCACACAGGCAAAGGCATTTGACAGGTCACAAAACACTGCAGCAGCTGCGATACGTCTATTTATACTCTGGCACACTCCTGACATAACGTCGAACATTGCATACTGATTTTCAGTAAGAATGTTGTAAATGTCGTAATCGTCTGTATGCAGATACTAAATTTTCTTGAAATCGGACGAGAAATACTTGAGATATTTGAAGCGTTTAAGACTTTTGTTATAGTGTGTATATCTAATAACAAAAATATTGCTCAAATAGTGGTAAATTATGTCGCAAAAAAATGTAAACACCAATTTTCGGTATTAATTCGACTAAAAAAATGTCGTCTCCAATTTGATTTACTGTTTTGGCTAAACAATAACCTATTTTAGTTAAAAAGAAAATAGACTAAAGTAAAATATATATTTCTAAATATACCTGTCACTTAGTAGCTTCGATAGCTGACTAGCAATTTCCTGCTCTTTCTTCCAGTAGAGTAAACTTCTTGCTTACAGATACATTTAGATAGAATGGCTAGAAGTTAATAGCTTCTTACTTATTTACCAATAAACCGGATGTTTAAGGTTAAAAGGGCCATATTACTTAATCGTTCACTTTCAGCGTTGATGAATTTAGTAATTTTTGTAATCGGATAACAAAACGTAAAAACTTAAAATATTTTGTATTAACAGCAAAAATATATTGAAAATAACTCTCTTGAATATTGAGGCAAAACCCATTTAAACATTGAATTTCGAAAATATCATTTGAGCAATTTATTTTAATTTTTAGTGTAGGTAGAATATACTTTCTTGGTTTTTAACTCTGGTTGTGCTCAAACAGAATCTCAATGAACTTTTCATCATTATTAGCTACTAAAAAACGTCTAAGGAACATAATAGAAAGAGAACCATAAAGGAACTACTTATTTATCATTTATCTGCAATGTCTATCTTCTGGGAGTTGCTAATGAAAATTCATTTGCAAGAAATTATTTGATTTTGAAATTACTAGACAGGAAAAATATTTCTATTTGAGCAATAATGAATGTTAATTTTGCAAGTTTTCCGGTTGCGTAAGTTAAGGAGATCGGGAAAAAATTTAGCCGAGTAGTTATAAATTTGCAACATCTTACGATCATATTATTGGACGATTAGATACCTATTATTCATGATAACATAAAGTTTATTAATTTAAGATGATATAAGTATATGTTTTTTAAATATTAATTTAACGTTTAAAGGATTGCGGTTCAAGTTTATGTCTGTTAATACGATATTTTAGTTTTTTTTGGGTATTTTCTTTTTTTACTGTGTTATATTATTGTGTTGTGTTAACTAATGTTATCTGCCGAATTATGTTTAAATGTTGCAAGAAACCCTTTAACAATTTAGTATGTGTAGCATGTTTAAACCTGTTTCACCCAAGCTGTGGTGATCGTGAAAAAGGAAATTGAGGGCCACCTATTTTATTACCTTGAAGACTGCAAAAGGGATGGAAGGAAGAGCGAAAATGCCTTGGAATATTCAAACAATGGAAAAAGAATTCCAAATTAAAAAAATCAAATTGAAGAAATTGAATTTTTTAAAAATGAGGTGAAATCTAATGAGCAGAGTACCTACATAATAATACAACGAAAATTAACTCAATGTAGATCTAAAGAGGCTTGAATTTGAAAACGCTCTTTTGAGTTATAAACTTCAATGTCTTGAGCTAAAACGCTCTAGGCTTGTGACAGTCGCAGTGCAAATTAGCTGCATTCAGAGAGATCGGTATTCCCAGACTGATTGTTTTTCAAAAAGTGGAATGATTCAAACAGAATATGTCTTAAAATATGATAGTGAAACTCAGGTCTCCTTTAGTTCCTGTGATATTGAAAAATCACTTGAAGCTAGAAGCCTGCTTGAAGAAAGAAGGCATGTTTTGGAGGAACAACGGCAAAGCCTTCTTTCTATGTTGGGACACTTACTTCTGAAAATGACTAAGATGCTGGTGCGTTGTGTCGCTTAAAAAATAAGTTAATGTCGGGACTCGAGTTAAAAAAGTTTAATGGTTTTTCTTTGCATGATGAACTTAAATTTTCTGTGAATAAGAAATTGTTAGCGTATTGAGATTTGTTGCTTAAAAGATTATTAGTGTTGGGTGATGAAAGTGGTAAGCATCGCGTGTCTAGCTTGCACTCTATGCTTGGCAGCTTAAACTCTAGAGTTTGTGGTAGCATTAAACCTTCTGCTTCATCGCAAGAAATCGTTAATAGTATATTTACCGAAACCTGTGGCTGTACAAGTAGCGAGGTTGTTATTTTATGTTTAAATATGAGAACTTTAAGACTGCAATTATACGTAAAATTTTATCAGTCGGAAAATATACTAATTTAGTGTGTTTTTTTCAATACAATAATGTGTTTCAGCTAAAAAAAAGTCAATTATGTTATATCTTATTTTGTACGTAGGAATCTAGATGCATCTGTCAGAATTATTGATAATGTTTATGTTAACGGAAAGTATAGACTGAGCAACTGGTCTATTAATAAATTTTATTTAGATACGTGACAACTCCATGTAACAAGTCTCATTTTAACAATCTTGTGCATATGCCTATTTTAATTAATAAATGTAATTTAGATAGTAATAATTCTATTGAAATTTTTAATGTAACTGATTCAAGTTGCATAAATAATGAGCCAAGTAATAACAAAAATGATTGTACATTACTTGAGGGCACAGTAGCTAGGGACATAGATGTTTCTAAACATTTTTTATAACAGGTTCTCCTTTAGCGGAGGTTTCTAATAGAAATAATACATTAAAGTCCAATTATTTAAGCAGTAGTGTCTCAATTCTATTACTAAATGTTCGGTGTTTGAGAAATTAATCTAAATCTTTGTATTTATTTTCAGATAGTTTAGAGTTACCAGCTTTAGTTTTAATTACTGAACATTGGCTTAAGCCTGGTGAATGCTTCCTTGTTCCTGAATACAGGCTATTATCGATTAGTTGTAGGGAAAATTTTATTCATTGTGGCACCCTTATTTTATTAAAAAGAAATGCTGCCTTTGATGGTGTTTTCATACCTATAAACAAATTTGATCATTTAAGGGAAGATAAGACGTTTGAATTCTCAATATGTTTTTGTAAGCTGGTTAAACTATATATTTTATGTGTTTATCGTTCTCCTTTAGGTTCAGTGAATAATTTTTTTGAGCATCTGGATGAAATTTTAACAAATATTACATATACGTCTAACGTTGTTTTGGCGGGAGATATTAGTATTATTTTTTTTTGTTAAAAATTGCGTTAAGCTCAAATCTTTTAAATACGTATGACCTGAATATGCATGTTTACGAGCCAACTCGGATCACTGATATATCCTCCACTCTATTTGACTACTTCTGTACAAATTTTGACAACATAACGTGTTCAGTTTTAAATCCAGGTATCTCTGATCATCATTTATACCGAAGTTAGTAAGCACTCCTCCCGGCGTAATCCAGGTAGAATTTTTAATACTTCTAGTTTTCATAGATTTCATTCTTTATGTTCTGGAGCAGATTGGCAAGACCCCGATATTATTTTGGATCCAGTGGGCTACTTTTGCAGTGTCATGTTCGATTTGTCTGATCAAGCATTCCCTTCACGCCTTGTTAAGAAAAAAAAAACAAAAGATCCAAACCTTGGTTCACTAAAGACCTCAGAGTATCTGAAAAAAAACCTGCGCTCTTTAAATTATTTAAAAAAAATTAGTGACAGCTATTCATTCATTGACTATTGTAATAGATTTTGTTTTATCTATAGAAAAGCCATTTAATCTGCCAAGGATGCTTATTATATAAAAAAGGATTTTTAATGCTAAAAATAAGCATAAAGAAACCTGGGGCATAATTAATGAATTTCGCAATAAGGCTCCTAGTGGCAGCATTGACATCGATCCTGATCAATTGAATAGATTTTATTGTAATATAGCTTCTAGTCTGACCAAAGATTTGACAGCTGTGACGGACCCCATATCATACCTTCAAAGTGTTTCACACAGGGGCTCTTTTTCCTTTTTTGAGACAAACAGTCAAGAAATTAAGAACGTGATTTCTGAGATTAAAAATAAGAAGTCTAGTGGGCTTGGCGAAATTTCGACAGAGGTTCTTCTGCTCTTACCTGATAGAGCTTTAGATGCCCTTTCTGTTTCCATCAACGAATCCTGATCGCGAGGCTTGTTTCCTTCTTGCTTGAAGTCTGCATTGGTGATACAAAGGGTGGTGACCCAAAGGAACCTTCCAACTTCCACCCTATCTCGTTACTACCTGCCCTGCCTAAAGTAATTGAAAAGCTGGTAAAGAAAAGAATGTGGGACTATATGCTTTCATTCAATATTATTACCGACAAACAATTTGGGTTCCAGTCTTCTAGGAGTACCCAGGATGCCGTTTACAGCTTTCTCGAGGCGGTCCATTTTGGAGTGAATCGGGGCAGCTGCTCGGCAGCGGATTTCTTTGATCTGTCCAAGGCATTTGATTGTGTAGATCATGGAATACTGCTGTCAAAGCTTGAGAGATATGGCTTCCGGGGTGCATGTTATGATTGGCTTAAACATACGTTGGGGGTCGTTGTCAGTCTGTATGCGTTGCAGGAAGGAAATCATCTTCGATGGCCATTAGGTGCGGAGTTCCACAGGGCTCTGTTTTGGGGCCCCTATTATTTCTCCCATGTATAAATGCCCTAGCTCAGCTGAATATCTCTGGGCATTTTACTCTTTTTGCAGATGATACTTCGATCCTTTGGCGAGAAAGGGATATGGCGGGTTTAAAAAATATAATATCAATCGACCTCAAACTTATTAAGGAGTGGTTCGATGCCAATTGGCTTTCCCTGAACTTGAGTAAAACATGTTGTCGGATTTAGGTGTGATTTGGAGGATCTGCTTTTAAATGGAAAATGTCTTCCGGGCTTGGAGGTTGTCAAGTTTCTGGGAATCCAGATTGATGGAGAGCTGCATTTTAAGGAACATATACTGAGCTTAAGCAAGAGACTGTCTTCGGCATGTTTTGCTGTGAGAGCAATTAGAGAAGAGTTGGGCCCTGAACTGGCACGAACATTTTATTTTTGTCTTTTTGAGTCACATCTCAGATATGGCATTCCATTTTGGGGAGTAGCCAACCAGGTTCATTTGAATATGCTTCTCATTTTGCAGAAAAAGAGCAATTAAATGTCTTATGAATATTAACCAAAGAGAAAGTTGTAGACCACATTTTGTTACTAACCTTAACATCTCTCTTCATTTTGGAAACATGTAATCTAATTTTCAAGATTCGTGTTCAGCTTCGGGGTCCTACTCCATATTATGAAATTCGCCAGACTTTTAATCTGCCTTTGCCACTACCAAAAACAACGCTAGTTAAGCGGTCGATGATTTACGAGGGGTGAAAATTATAGAACCATTTGCCAATAATAGGCCTCAGAACTCCTAGAATTTTAAGACCCCAGATTATTGAAAAGGGAACTTTTAAATAAAGCATACTATTGCGTGGAAGATTTCTATCGGGATAGCCTGGTCATTAGTTAATGTTAGTGAGTAGTTATTGATGTTCTGAACCTATGCTAATTTGTATCTTCTTTTATATTTTTAACCATTTTGTTTACCTACTTATACTTCTTGTACATAATACTTTTCCCATTTATGTTTATAAGTATGCTTTGTCAAGGAAATAAAGCATTTTTGAATTTGAATTTGAATTTGAATGTCAAAATTATTTTGGAGGTACTGATAATAGCAGGAAACATTTTATTGACAATAGTCAGTTTAATTTACTAATAATAATAGTTTTAGTATAGTGAAGAGGCCAATAAAGCTCCGTTTATATATGCTTATCATACAAGATTGTATGTTCGATTGCTTCCATGATGGCAACGAAATATAACTTGATTTTTCATTTATTTAATTCCTAAAAACCTGTACGACAGACTTGGCTTTGCCAAGGCCGTCACGGCTCTTACGCATATTTGCAAAGTTTGCTTTTGTTCGTAAGGGTTGCAAATTATGTGCGCTTTGTCGTTAATAATTAATCAACAAGACTGTGAAGAAAGGGTGTGTGAAAATGGAAGAAATTCAAAATATAGACTCACTTGCCAAGGACTCTCCTCTCTCAACGAAATCAAGGCACTTGTATGAAAATACTTTTTATTGAAACTGATGTGACCAGAAAAAAAAACATGAAAACGGATGATATCATTTTGGCCTTTTTAAACAGCGAGCCAATTATTACCTTTTTCAGGAGGGAATCTGAAGGATACCGCCCAAAAAAATCCTTAGCTCTCTTCTTAGGAACAAATGGAAAAGTTTCTTATAAAAGTGAAGCATAAAGAGCATCTGTTTAATAATGTAGTACTGTCATTATTACGTGCTCGCAAACTATATTTGTTGATTATCATTTTATTTTCTTATATTTCATTCTTTGTCTAGCTGGGTAATGTAGACGGCAATTGATTATTAACATCCGTCTAAGATTCCTAGACATATTTTGGTTTAAACTAGAAGATACGAAAACAAACACCGATAGAATTTTTGTAGTCAGATCATAAAATTTGAAGGATGGATTTTCTTGAAAAGGTAAGAAAGTACATCTCATTACAACCAACCGGAACCCCCACCACAGGTTTTCCATTAAACTCGCAAAAGAAAAATGTACAAGGCAACCTGCAGGAATACACAATTAATTAATATTTAAATCTTCCGCAATGAATATCTTGTATTTAATATATTTTCGTAAGATAAAAGTAAGTATGTCTTCTAAGGTTTCAGTAAAAAATTATAAGATCTCATACCTCCCCTACAGATGCACACAACGACCACCCTTAGAACTGCACATACCATCTCCAGCACTCCCTCGGTACTCTTTCACGTGAGAAAAGACAAGTTCCGCCATGCTTCACTGCGGTTCTGCAGTAACAAAACACGAGTTTGTACCCATTCTGTTTTGTAAATTCCGTTTCTTCGGGTGTTATGGAATGTTCACTAAGCGGCAATAAGCTGGGCTTGTTTGCCATGCCATCAATTAAACATTCTAGGTTTTATTTCTTATTGACTGTATATTTTGGTGCATTATTACCAGACTCTACTTTTTACAAGATATTTTCAATGCATGTCTTCTGTGTTTGCTATATTTCAGTATGACATTGAATTTTAGAATTTTCCTGATGTAATAAATGCGGATGGGTAGAACATGGCATACTATGCAATGAATGATTGACACTCAGATTCAGGTCACGTTTTTCATTACTTATTTTGTAGTTTATACATACAAAAACTTGACTGGAACGTTCCTTCGTACGATGGGCATTACTGCAGTACTTGCCACACGATTTCGAATCGTTGCACATATTGGAGGAATGTCCTTACTTATTGCAGTTATAACATCTTTAAAAATTAATGTATTCAAAGCACCTGCAGGCCTTTAAGCCAATAAATAACCTAAATTCAGCCTCATTTTCTCTTCTCTTAAATGTTGTAAGGTCGCAATGTATTATTGCAAAATATGATTTTATCATCTTCTTAGTGATCACCAGTTTTAATTCACTGTCTTCAAGAAATACAGCACTATTCTGCAATTTTAGCGTGTCAAATAATTCTTTTTTAGAGCATTCCCTTTCAATGCCAACAATATTTATGCAAGGCTTTTGTCTGCTTGGAACAGCGGAGGGGAAGTGCTTACCCAGGCTCTTCTCAATAGTGTCCTTGAGTTTATCGGCTTCTTTGCTATCTCTATATTTCACAACTACTGAACCATTTCTTGCCTCTCTCATACCTGCAATTTAAATGGATTTTATTTAATTTCTGCTCTAAATGTTTCTTTGTAGTTTTACTCTTAATAATTATTTTTTCAGAACTTCTGCATCTTTTCGCTCAGATGTTTTATATATGCTATCGAAATCAGTTATGGTATGAGAAATCGCTTTTGAAATTGAAAAAAACTAACGGGTAGACTGTTCAATCATGTCGTCCGTTTTTGCATCCAGTTTTTGTGGTTTATTTAAGATTTTATTCTCATCTTCAATGCTCTACTAAACAGTCTTAATGCAAATATCACAAAACCACAAAATATTAGCAATGTCCATGACCGTTTTTGAAATAGAACCCTTTATTTTTACACATAAATTGTAAACACTTTTCTTATACCAAAAATACTCCATATAATTGCTGTTAACAACAACATTATCAGCGCACTTCCCACAAGATCCAGAATGAGTCATTAAGTGAGGAAAATCACGGCAACACCGCGTCGAAAACACGTCACTGCAGCTGATTCATTTGGTTTGTTTACAAGTATTTTTGCCCGTTTTTGGAATGCGGCAAGCACGATATTATTCTGCTGTTACTAAGAAATCAATCATAAAATATTTTGTCACTAAGTTAATCAACTTTTACGTAGCATCGTTGTTCATTTTTAAACAAGAAAATAGGATATAGTATATTAAGTATCAAGAATAGTATAAGGATAATTTACCGATCGACGACAATGCTATTGGATGAGATCGGTAAACTCCTTACTGTTCGAGATGCTTATACTATTTTTTGTAAGCCCATTATGAAGACAAAGACATTGACTAAGCAAATATCTTGAAAATGGCAAAAATTGTGTTTTGGATAATTATTTCTGCCCTGTAGATCCGCGATCCACTAAACCTTAAGTGGGTTTTGATGTTACTATGGATATAATTATATATATTTTACTTACCGTTCAGCTGAACGGTAAGTAAATTACTTACCGTCGCGTTTTTGCTTAGTAACCAGTAAATTTATCCTACCGTTCTAAAATCAAGAACAGTAAGCAAACCGAAACATCATGGGCGTACAAAAAAAATATTACAATCTAGAAATCATGGTTATGCTATGTTGTCAGCCAATACTACACTAACTAACCCAAACTCACCCAAAGAAAAATAACAGCGCGTTAAATAATTCAGGAGATAATAAAAATGCTTTGTAGGTGCTTTAAAAAGGATTGAATTTAAAAGCGCTATCATTGCCAGAACAAAATTTTATCCCATATCGCTACTTTCAATATTCCATTTTCTAGAAACTAAAAACGATTTTCTTTTTCAGGTATGTCTTCGCAGGAATTTCCAATATCGCATGCAATGGGTATGTGTACATTGTAATTTGATTCTATCTATAGGAATTTTCATAGGGTGTTTATTGTATTCGGATATAAAGGTGTTATGCTGAATATTTCCCTCATGTATAAAAAATCCCATTAGAGGAGTGCAATTCTCGGAAAATTACAGCGGTAATTGCACTGTAGAAACCGAAAGAGCACAGCGATAATTGCATCGTACGTATCTATGGTAATTCCATTGAAAATTTGACAGCGACAATTTATAAATAACGTCAAAGTCTAGTGAATATATAGGTATTATTAAAAATGTCTCGTTTCGGATTTAAAAAAAATCGTTTTTTTTTGCATCTCTGTACTTTGTTTACAGTTACATGTACGTTTTTGTATTAAAAAAAGAATAAAAATGTATTTTTTTAAAACCATGTCCTAATTCGGGAAATATTCCCCCGAATTACACTCGTGCATCAAAATAACCAGAAAATTTTGCATTCGAGCGTGTTGTCTTAGAAAAACTGCATTCGGTCATTTTCATATTTTGCAAAAAGAGCCCTCCACCTTCGGTGTCGGGCTCTTTCTCCAAAATATGAAAATGAACTCATGCAGTTTTTAGACAACACGCTGTCATGCAAAATTATCGGTAATTTTGGTGCACTTGTGCAATTACTTCCGAAAATTTACTTTTCAGTCGTAATGTAAAACTACTATGATAACATAAGCTTTTCCTAGAGGAAAGCCTATATATAAACACATCAGCCGCGCCATAAAATGTATTATGTTTGATGTGTCATCACCGCTAGGTAAAGCTCAATTTATTTTCGACATTTGAAACGGTAATTCTTTGAGCATATTTATCTATTAAATAATTGCCAATTTAATAATAATCTCTTAATTATACAAATGTTGATTCTATTTTTTAATCAGAAAAAAAATCGATATAAAATAATAAAAAACATAAAGAAAACATAGGTACATACAAAAATGCATTATATAGATTTTGTGGTGCCTTAGAAAATCGACCTATATAAACTGTTGTTCACGATTTGTGCATATTTTATTTAAAGCAAAAATTAACACACACCTTTTTTTAAATCAAAACCACTGTGATTTGAATACTAGCTTCCTTTGATTTCATAACTATCCAGTTTCTTGTAATTTTGAGAATTTTATCCAAGACATCCATATGCAAAGGATTTTCTTCACAAATGCCGAGCATAACCTCACATTCATTTATTGAATCCATTGCCATGTTTACCTCAATAAAACTTATTATTCATTTAAAAGCAGTACTAAGCTTCCTACTTTATATCCAATATCCGTAAAAGCCTCGTTGTACATTTGAAAATATATAAAGCAATAATGTTCTACTCAAGACGTCGTGATGTACATTCATGGTCTTTTATAGCATTCGTATTCCATGCAAGATAAGTTTTCGTTTTTAAAACAGCAACGCCCGAGGGACACGTGATCGATCCTGCAAATCCGGGATCACTTCCCGCGGCACAGATTTCCAGACACGATGTTCCATTACGAATCGTCTTAGATGCCAATTCGGTTTCCTTCTTTTATCGACAATAAGCCGGAAAATCTGCGAACGAGAGAGACAGATGTATGACACTGAGATTCTAAATCTAATAAGCCACTCGGACTTTATGATGAAGAATATATGGTGTTAGGGTAAAGTACTTAAGGGGTTTTGAGGGCACTGAAATAAGATTTCTTTCCAGATCTTTGAAACGATAAATGTGTAAGTTTGAATTACATGTCACTTTTTTTTCAGTCGAAATATTTATTATACTTTATAATTTTATTAAACTTTACACCATCCTATATTCTGGTATAAAGAGACTTCTAATCATTGATGGACATTTTTTTTCTTGTAACATGTAGGAAAATGAACCTATCTAAATAGAAAATGGCCAAAATTTTTTTAACACCTAATGTTTTCTTGTTACATAAAACAAACCACATAATATGGAGCCCTTGCCATTTCATATTTATTGAAGAAAATATTTTACAAGTTTTTTAACCCTTCATATCGACTATATTTATAATTCCTATTAAATTAACATCTATTTTTCCTTTTATGGGGAGGTCACAACTTCCCTCTCTGAAAACCAATTGTAATCACTCATCATGGCTGGATCCCATCGCCCTTGGTATTGAATTTCCACCAATACCTTGATGAAACCTTTTGCCCTGCTCGTGTCTGGCAGTGTACAAATTCTCAGGAAAAAATCACAAATAGTAACAGATGGAATGAATTTTTAATGACATTCGGCAACCAAGCGATTTAGTTGCTCGTAGTTGGCTGACATGTTGTTTGCCTAAATATCTCCTCACTACGCTTACAAATGAGTTCCAAGCACTGATTCTTTAGTAGTGAGCTTTTATATAAAATTAATATCGTCCATCAATGTTCTAATAAGGTGGCCCAATAAAAATAGCCTCCTTTAATTTCGCGTCACTTAACTAGGGAAAGACTTGCTTGGAGTTTTTAAATCCTCCAACCTCTTTATTCATAACCTTCACAAAGTTTTTCGGCGGTCCAAATTTAATGTGAGAAAGAGGCAAAATGACATTTTTTGAATCTACAAGAGGCACGTACTTAACATTTTGAGTGCCCGGTTGAAAGTCAACCCTTTCCGGTCATATTTTCAGTACATAATTTTCATTCACTGCACGACTTTTCCACACAAAAAAAGAGAACACTGAAAATAGCAATAATTTGTAAACCCTCCCTGAAGTCCCAATAACATTGCTATAACTTTTTAATTTCCACATATCTTCCATTTATACCGGTTGTAGATTATTTTATCTTAAAGGACGCGCATATTTTAATAGGTTTCTTTCATTGTTACTGAATGGGTAACAGGCATAGATGGTTTTAAACATCCATTATGTAATAAGACAGTTTTTAAACTATATTTCGATGAGTCTATTAACAAGCGCTACTCGCCAGGAGGCTTATTCGTATCGGACGTACAAGATCGCAAATTTTATAGCGCGACTATAATGTAAATGTGCAGGTTTTTCATATTTTTGGATTAGTTTTGGTTAGCAGTTGGTTAGTCTCAGTTTTTTGAGCCCCCGTAGCGAGCGAAGCGAGCGGAGGGCCATGCATGAAGTGTTTAAATAATTGAAGATAAAACGTAACGGGGGTATTCTAGCTAACATTTATATTAGAGTCGTCTTATGACAAGGTATTATCCTGTACGTTCGATACGGATATGCCGCCGGGAGTATGCTCGATATTGACTTCCTGCATTAAACCATCGATATCAGTACAAGCAACGAATTTTCTATGTTGTAAAATGCAGAAGACGTAGCATTTCTTTTCCTAAAAGTCGTAATTTTGGTTAGTAAGTTTCACTCCTCAAGAAGCTCTGACTGCTTGGAGAACCCTAAATCATGTACTAAATCATTTAACTCACTTTGAACAATCAAATGTGGCTCGCCGAAACTGGTTTGTATTTGTACACATGTAAGCCCAAATGGGCCCTTCCACTGCGACCCTTGGCCTATTGTGGCTCACATCTGTGGTTTAATTAGGCTAGAGGCTCGATCTTTTTCATGAAATCGAATAGTTTTCTGGAGTGGATAGGTTTCAAATCTGCAAGTGTTTTGAGATTTTCCAAACACCGTTTGTCTGGTTCGTTCCATTACCAGACAGTAGCATAAAACATGCTCAATTGTTTATTTGTCCTACAAGCACAAGCGGCATTCCGTATCTTTGGAAAGCCCGATCTTGTTCATGTAGCTTCTTGGTCGACAATGGCCAGTGTACATGCCAACTATAGTCTGCACCTGTTTTCGGCCATGTTGAAGAAGTTCTAGAGTTCTCACTCCTGATGGTATATTCACTGCCATCTTTTAATGATATATGCCCGGTAGCTCTCTCCTATTATCTACAAACTGTTGTCGTGTCCATCTGGAGATGACTTCTTTAGCTGTATTATAAGCTATTCCCATCACTGGTTCTGGTCCTAGGAAGGCCGTTGCGGCCGCTCGCTTCACAAGAGCATTAGCTCTTTCGTTGCCTTCATATCCTGTATCCACGTATTCAGATCAGTGTAAGTTTATTTTATTTACCTAGTTTGAGCAGTCTCATACTGCCTTTGATGAACAACGGCTAGATTGAAGAGCTTGACTGTCCGATAATATTTTGATTGACTTGCCTTTACAGTTTCTATACATGGGCCACTGTGCAGCCATATCCATGGCTTTAACTTCAGACTGAAAAATGGTTGCATGCTTGCCTAGGGAATACTCAAGCACAACCTTACCATTTTTATTCCATGCAGAGGCTCCTGTACAATCATTGGTATTGGAGCAGCCAGTAAACCAACTATTTTATTCTGTTGTTCTAAGATGTTCGGAGTCTTTTGCCCACTCGTTCCTCTCTAGTAGGAGGACATCATAGGCATGGTAATAGTTAGTTTTGGTAGGCATACCATCTGATGGTAGACCCAACACACTGTCCCGCTCATTAGCGTTTTTTAGCTTGTTGGGCACCATGGCGATCGCCTGCGGATTGTTGGTCTCCGCCTGTGTCAATCTATACGTAGCCCATCTGGCCTTCCTCTCCAGTAATATTTGGAGAGGTGACAGATTTAGAAGACACTTAAGTGCTGCCGTGGGTGTAGTGCCGAAGGTGGTAATAATTGCCAGTCACGCTTGTCTTTGTAAGGTGGATAATGTGATTCTTGCGGTGCTCTGTAGACACTTAGAGTACCAAGCTACTGCTACATATGTTACCGTTGGTGTTATGACCGCAATATATAACAAGTGCATTTGTTTGGGATGTATGCCCCATGTTTTGCCACAAATGGGTCTGCAGGTCCATAATGACAGTTTCGCCTTTGCATCAATTTTAACTAGATGCGCATTTCAGTGAAGTGTTTTATCTAGGGTAGTTCCCAGATACTTCACTGTATTCGCAAATGGGATAGTTTCTTCTCTGAGTGAATGTGGTCTTAAATGTTCAAGCCTTTTCTTCCTTGTGAACGGTACTATAACTGTTTTGTGCGGGTTCACAGATAGTTGCTCCCTTTTACACCAGTCATAGATACCGATTAGCACTTCTTGAAGATCCTTTGATAGAGTTCTTTGCGAGTTAGGTACTTCTTATAAGTATTACTAGATCATCCACGTATGCCTGCACCTCCACATCCTACAGCGAGAGAACCGCATCAGTCGCTCTCGATTTCTTCACTTACTGGTTCCTCTCAGCATCTGCATTAATTTTGGAAGTATAAATATTGCCATAATTTTTATTTGTTTTACATATTCGATCACAGCGGACTTGATTCAAAGTATTTAAAATTATATGGGATTTATGCTTATTATTGATCGACATTGAGTAACAGTTTGAGTATGCTAAATATTTCTTAGAAAAATGTATTTTTAGGAATACCGCTTTATATATCTTTAATATTCATTGCAGTGGTATTAGATTGAGGAATCTACGTTGCATCATCTTCCAGCAAAGCGTGGGTGAGTCCATGATATATTGGCTGCTGGCGTCGTTGTTTGAGTTAATTGTGTCTAAGCATTAATTTCATTGCTGCTGGTTCCAGTCATTCGAAGTTCAATATCTTTTCACAATATATGGATTACAAGTGAATATTTTTTTCTGATGTTATCGTCGCGATAATTAAATTTCAAAAATAGATTAACCTCAACAATAATTTCGTCTTTTATTGTCATTCTTAATATGTAAATTCCAATGCTAATTCCCAACTATGTGGTACTGTATCTTTCAAAAAGAATTCTCATGAAGAACACATGCATTTCGTTCATATTACGATTCTTCTATTTATGATGAATTAAAAATGAATTCAGAAGACTCTGGTATCCTTTTATACTATATTTTACACAAAAATTCCAAATGATAATTGATACACTAATTTTAGTCTTTGAGTGTCTTCAGAAAATCACAAATATACTTTCTTATTCTAAGTACACACAAAAAGTTTCAAACTGTTTGTCATTACCGTTATACTTCGCTATTTTTCAGTTTCTTATCAAACCGTTTATCTTGTAATAACCATTAACAAATCGGTTTGCCAAATGATGAAAATAAACTGATTCGCGTTAATTATAGAGGAATAATAATCCTTAGATACAGAAATATGTAACGAAAAAGTCAATATTTCCTACTAAATAATATACTCTAATTATGACTTCCAATTGGCCGAGTTCCTTTTATTTATTCAAAAGTTAGCTGTTAGCTTAAAAACACATCTGTGCCATTATGCAAAACCAAAAAAGTTAAATGTGGAATTTTCTGCACTATTTGAAATCTTTAAGATCAAATGTATCATATCATATCAGTAGCGTTTCAAATGGAATTTTAAATTAGGAAGCTGTTATGGCTAATGAAGCTAAAATTTCTTTTATTACCCATTTTAAAGTTCCTCATTTCCTTCTATGGTTAAGTTTAATAGTCTTTTAAACTGAAATACTTTTACTTTAACGAGGTGTATTACGATGTACTTATGATGCGGGAAAATGAGAATATAATACCTACTGATTTTTCAAGGGTTGTTGTGAAGTAGAAGAAACGTATTTATAATGTTTAAGTACTAAGCCATTGAGTAAAATTGTTCAGAAACTTACCAAGTTTTTGGGAAATAATCTAGGTGCGAAACATTGACTAAAATTGGTTAGAAACGTACCACATTTTTGGGAATTGAACTAAGTGCGAAATAATTTAAATTAAAATTATTAATATCATAGTTTTAAGACAAATATGTTGACCCAAAAAAATTCCTTTTTTTCCGTTGAATAATGCATATGCAAAAGTTCAAGAAACCTTTTTCTGAGGAACTTTATTATTATTTTATGTTATATTTATGAAAATTCTCAGTTGCGTCTGGTATAATAGACTTTATCTATTCACATCTGTTCGGGCATTATAAAAGTATTTTAATACAGAAAATCTAAACTTTTATGAGATTTATTAAATTCTTTAGTTTCAAATAATGGCCATACAATATTTACTGTTTTCCAGAAGAGGACAGTTTAAAGTATCTATTAAATATTATCACCCTGAGATAGCGCTTGTTCGGAACACGAAATTAATAGTGGTTAAGAGTTTTTAAGGCGATTGTCTTGTTGTTAACCGCCCTAAGTTTAATAATTTTATTGTTAATTAAAGCGTATGAAATCTACATTAAATATTATAAAGAACACCTTGAGCGCTGGCATTTTAGAGTATTTCAACAATAATTAAAAAATAAGGCAAAGTTTTGGAAAAAGAATTCTCCCACGTCGGTGTTAGGTCCCTTTCTACCTAAAAAAAGAAACTGTAAAAAGGAAAACGTATAAAGTCGATATATTATTTTATATGATCTATGATTTATATTTAGATGTATTGTGTTTTTAACTTATTTATTTTCTGTAATAATAGTTGGCCAAATGTAATAGGTGGATGTACATGAGGTGTTCGATCAGAAACTGCCTCGGCAATTCGAAAAAAATTACCTTTTAACTACAATATTTACAAATATCTGTTGTAGCACGCTCCACGTTGGGCGCCATTTATGTAATTCGCCCTACGTATTATGCAACACTATCCGTTAATTGCTTAACAAATGGTCCATATGTCAGGTTCAATTAGCGATTTTAGCTTCCTTTAAAAGCGTGGGACGAATAGTTAGCAGTTAGGTGAAGGCGTCACTAAATTTTTTACTTGGAATATATCAATGAATTTTACACATTGAAAGCATGGCAATAAAATTTAGAAACATACCTTAGATAAGAATATCGTGAAAATTGACGTTAGCTTACCAAAATACACATCTGGATTCTAATTAAACAGTGTATATAGATATTAATAACTCTTCACATACACTCCAAAGACAATTAATTCTCAATCTCAAATTAATGTGAGGTTATGGTATCGCCTGGGCGTCTCGTTCTGGGCTAATAATTTAAGATGCGGTGCTGACAAATATCAGTGCGCATGGTTATATAGTAGTACAGTTGTTAAATTTAAATGCTATTGCTTGATGTATTAATTTCGCAACTATGTTGTATCTTTCTGTGTATGCTTTGCAAATGTTTCTAGGT
>MU188763.1:45660-59030 GCA_016904865.1 Pissodes strobi
GATGTGAAAAGTATAAACCTATAATATAAACATGAGGCATGTAATTTTCGTATATTAAACATATTCAGCCATAAAATTTCTTTAAGTCTATAGGATACTCTATTAATTCTCCGGATACCAAATACAAATCGAATACAACAGTTTTGTATTTTTTGTATTCTTCTTGAGTCATGGCTATCTAAGCATGGCCCATAAACCGTGTCACAATGATTAAAATGTGACAGAATTAGAGAATCGCACAATTTCTTTTTGATATTTCGATCAAGATATTGCCCATGATGATATATAATATTGATTTTAAATTGGAATATGCCTTTCCAAGTACACGAGAAATATGATGTTTAAAGCGAAGCTGTGAATCTAAAATAAGCCTTAAGCTTTTAGCATTTTCGACTATTGCGACACGTTGGCTCATAATTATTCTTAGGTCAACAAATTGCTTGATGTGGTCTAAAACAGCTTTGCTACCAAAAAGAAAGATAACCGATTTAGCCGGGTTAAGTTTTAACATATATGGTCTGAAGACCTCTTTAATAATACATTCAAGTCAGATTTAATTTTAATATTTGCGTCTATGTAATCTGAGGGCCCAAACGAGTTGTATAACTGAGTGTCATCAGCATATTAGTGGTAGTTGCAAAGTTTAAAATCCTCATGAAAAGTACTAGTATATATGCAGAATAAAAGAGGACCTAAAATGCTACCTTGAGGCACCCCTGTGGCAACGTCCAGAGGGTCTGATATAGCATCACCAATCAAGATTTTATTATGTTTGACGCATTATTTGAAAACCCGATGTAATGCAACATGGCGATTAATACAGTATGGTTCAAGAAACCAAAAGCTTTCGTAAAATCTAAAAAAATTAGAGCGGTAATCTTATTATTATCTCGAGCTTGAAGAATGTTATCAGTCACATCAGTCATCGCCGTCGCACAGCTATACCCTGAGCGAAACCCAGATTGTTTTAAGGGTAATATATTATAGGTCTTAATACGTGTACGTGTTTGAGTTTCTAGTACCCTTTCCAATATTTTAGAGAGAGTAGGAAGTATACTTATTGATCTAAATTGACTAAGTTCCTTGGGCTCACTAACTTTTGGAAGCGGTATAACTACCGCTTCTTTCCAAATTTTAGGAAAGTATCCCTGTAAAATGCATTCATTAATTATATGTGTTATATATTCTATAATATAAGGGCACCATAAGAAAAGTAACGTTATATTAATGCGGTCTGAACCAACAGCTGTACTTTTAATTTTCTTTATTATTTGAAATGTATCGTTGTTTGTTAACATATTAAACGATAGCAACGAATCTATATTATTTTTAACACATTTAGAATAAAAATGTATGAGCTCGTTGTTTGGGGAACTATCTGATTTAGTTGAATTTATAAAAAATGAATTAAATTTATTCACATCCTTAAACATCTCAGGGATTTCTCTGATGTTTGGTGGTCTTAACCTATTTAGTTGCCGCCATTTTTTCTTGATATAGCTGGTAGCTTTTTTTCCATTCTGATTGATGAATTTGTTAGGTTTCTTATTTGTTTGAAATAGACGGTTTATTGGTTTTAAAATCTTTAAGGGCTTTATCTCTAAAATTTTGCATCCGCTTGACATTTTCAGTAATCCAGGGTTGAAAAGGTTTCTTACGCTGAGTAAAGAATTTAATGGGGACGTGATAATCAAACAATATATTAATATTTAAATATTCTATTTTTTCTTCAATATTTGGTGTTTTATAAATTGTATTTAGTGGAATTAATTCAAGGTCTCATTGAAATGAGTTAAAATCAATATTCATCAAGGCTCTATAGGCTATTTTATTAGATACTCTAGGAACGGAAGTATGTTTTATCTGGCAAAAAACTGAAAAATGATCTGAGAAATGACAATCAGCAACCCCCTTGTTTATTACTTGATTTGAATTTTTAAATATTAAATCTATTTAAGCTAGTCATTCTGGTCGGATCTGTGATTATTTGTTCCAAAATAAAAGGTTCTACGGTCGATGACAGACGATTTGTTAAAGAATCATAACAGTTTAAAACATCTATATTAAAGTCACCAAGACAAAATATATCATCATAAGCAGAGAAAATATTAGCCATAGTATCCTCAAATGTATTTATAAAAGAATTGCTGTCAGAGAACACCCACAACAAACACATGCCTCTTGATAATAACTTTCATCCACAAACTTTCCAAATACTCATGGTTTTCGGAAAGGATCAGTTCGTATTTTAAATTATTCTTAATATACAATGCAACTCCTCCGCCACGCCGACCATGCCGGTCATTTCTCACTAAAGCATAATTTTTCAAACCGATTACTTCACTGAAGATGTTTGAATGCAACCAACTTCTTGTTAAACCTATAATGTCAAAGTTCTTGTCCAAAAAATAACCTCTAAATTCGCTAAAGTGTGGAACAAGAGACCGAACATTAATGTGTGTTATATTGCTAACATAACATTGCTTTCAATGACATATAATATAACACACATTAATGTGTGTTATATTATATGTCATTGAAAGAGAAAAAAAATCAACAGAACTAGATAAAAGGATAAAATGAAAGCAGATAAGAGAGGTAAAAAGGACAAAAAACGAAATAATAGGTAAACTAAATATAAATTATATAAATATAAAAACATAAAAACCATGATTTGAATATTACTTTGATTAGCACTAGTATAATGATTTATAAATAGACCATAGGCTTCTTATATTTGTTGTCGTAAATTTAACCAACTCATTACCAATCTCATACTAAGCCCCACGAACCTGCAAAAATACTTTAGATTTATCTAAATTAAACCGAGTAACTTATGAATGTCTAGAGATAATGGGAAAGCAATAAATCTCCCTATGATTGGTGTCTCTATAATTTAAATTACATATCAAAATTAAATAGGTATTTCACCTTGTAAACAAACAAAAAACGATCCCAGTAAAACAGCAAAATGCTAAAATTATTGCTTAATGTTACCTTGCGGAAGTTACTAAGTTTTTAAATGGGGCCTATACATGATTTAACTCATTAATCACTAGCCCGGTGAACTGCACCATTTTTAGTTTTCCCATACACATTACCCCGCAAACACCACACCGATTTACTTGAAAACATTTCCACGGCCTTTTTCATAAGAGATAAGCGATGCCTACTTAAGACTTCCTTTACAGTTACACCCGTGGATTTCAAGGTTTTGCGATTTTAAAGTACCGCCAGCCGACTGACATCGTTTGTGAATTGCACTAAAATCGCCGGTGGCTCATCCTTGGAGTTTTTTGCCATGACTCGGTACGATTTATTTATGTCAGATTCTTTAAGATTGCATCTCATTTTTTTTTATTAAAGAGGTCTAAGGCAATGTTTTTGGTGTTCTCGCCGTTCTCTCGTTTGACACCGAATATGCGCACATTTAAGCTGTTCGGTAGAATCCATCATGGTTTCCAATGTTTTGTTTTTCACCTTGAGTTTCTCCACTTCACCAGAGAGTTTCCCTATGATGTCCTTTAGGTCAGAAATTTCTTCCTTTACCTTCTGGACTACCAGCTCAGCAAGTTTCTCTTCAAAATTCTCCCTTAAGGTTGATACTATGAGACCTCTAATCTTTTCAAGGTCGGCACTTGTAGGAACCATCGCGAACTAAAAACTTGATTTTTCTTGAATACACAGGGATTTAAATTTCACTTTTCTCTATAAGCTGTTTATTATGCCATCAACACACCGTTGAGGCACCACAGAGCCAATATAAACACACACTATCAACAAGAAACCTTCAAAAATGCAAGAGCAGCAGCAATATGATTGTTCTCTACTAGCGCGCCATCTCATCACATAATAGAATCAAGGAATGTAAAATTAGCTATAAAATAAAAACATATGTATACATTCTCCTTAATATTTACATTATTCAAAGTTAACGTCCTTATTAATCTAAAACAACGACAATGTAACGGGTAAAGAATTGAATAAAGACACCTCTCTATTTTCTCAATTTATCGACTACTCCACATTTATTTTACGTCTTTTCCAGGTTGCAAGTGGTAGAAAAATTCTTTGATCATTTATTGCCAAAGTAAAACAAATTGTGATATAACAAAAATGTTAAAAATAATTTTACAAAGTTGTATAAATGATCAACCCTTATTCATCACTGAGGTTATATTCCCTAGGCAATATCTAATTAGTGCCTTGTCTAGATAATGTCTGTCTAAATATTTTTTATATTCTTGTTATTTTAAAATTCACTTAATTAATTCAATAACTGATTAATTGTGTAATTGACAGCTTTAATGAAAATTTCATCCACTTGTAGCCTTGAAAAAAACATTGGTAAATTAAGAAAATAAACAGGTTCTATTGATTAGTCCTGTATTTGCTATTTTGTACTAAATATTTACTATATGTGGCAGACCAGACAAAAATAAAACTAAAATTTTAAAAGTTTGCATTATGTGAATAAAGCATACAATTAAACTATTTGGAAAGCTTGTAAAAAATAAGCAAACATATATTAATTAATCACCAATAGGAATACCATTCCATTGTTAAACTTGCATTAGCATATTTTGGAATCAGTTGTTGTAGAATGAGTATCCCCTAACTCAATACAGTATTCACTTTCATTTTACTTCATTATGCAATAATCAATCTCTTTTACATTTCCTACTGAATTAATGCAGAAATATGGATGCGTTTTCACTAAATTTCCTCATTTGTAAGACTTCTGATTTCTATCCAATGACTAAAGTTCTTGCAGCACTAAGAAATAGAATATAGAACAAATCTTAAATTTGAAAGCAAATAAAATTTTACTGTTCAAATACTTAAAGATCTTTTACGTTGCTTTCAGAACACTGTATTAAATAAAGCAATTTTTTAACGTTTTCTGAACCCTATGTACAAATAAAGTAGAACAGCCCACTTTGCGGTAATAATTAAATTCAAACTAAATATTCTATGAATATAACGACATACTTAAAACCAGCCGTTTTAACGTAATATACTTTATCTATTCACATCTGTTCGGGCATTATAAAAGTATTTTAATACAGAAAATCTAAACTTTTATGAGATTTATTAAATTCTTTAGTTTCAAATAATGGCCATAAAATATTTCCTGTATAAAGTAAGTATAAAGTATCTACTAAATATTATCACCCTGAGATAGCGCTTCTTCGGAGCACAAAATTAATAGCGGTTAAGAGTTTTTAAGGCGATTGTCTTGCTGTTAACCGCCCTAGGTTTAATAATTTTATTGCTAATTAAACCCTTTAGCTCTGGCATTTTGGAGTATTTCAACAGTAATTCAAAAATAAGGGAACAATTTGGAAAAATTATTCTCCCGCGTCGGAGTTAGGTTGCTACTTAAAAAAACTCTAAAAAAGGAAAACGTATAAAATCTGCAAGCCAAATATGAAAATCAATATAGTTTAGAAATTTAATATGTTAGTCGATAATTTATTTTTATATGATCTATGATTTATATTTAGGAGTATTGTGTTTTTAACGTATTTATTTTCTATAATAATGGTTTATTTTTGGTCAAATGTATAGGTTGATGTATATGAGGTGTTCGATCAGAAACTGCATCGGCAAAGCGAAAAAATTACCTTTTAACTACAATATTTACAAATATCCGTTGTAGCACGCCCCACGTTGTGCGCCACTGATGTACGTTGGGTGCAAATTATGTATCACTATTTGTTAATTGCTTAACAAACTGTCAGCGATTTTAGCTTTCTTTGAAAGCGTCAGTAGAATAGTTGGCAGCTAGGTGAAGGCGCCACTAAATTTTTAACTAGGAATATGTCAATGAATTTTACACTTTGAAATCATGGCAGTAACATTTAGACACATACCCTAGAATAGAATATCGTGAAACTGACATTAGCTTACCACAATACACATCTGGATTCTAATTAAACTGTTTATTTAAATATTAACAACTTTTCACATACACTCCAAAGACAATTAATTATATCTCAAATTAATTTGAGGTTATGGTATCGCCCATAAATCAATGAGAAGATTCTCTATAATGTATTTCATCTAGATTATTTGACTATTAAATCAAAGCAAAATAACACACTAAGTTTTAATCTATATCTTATGACATTAATATTGCCCAATTCCAGTCTTGAAATAATTCCCACCAAACGTTGAATTCATAATGCATCCGATCACGAAACACTATAAATAGGAAGTATTTTACTAAACTAACTTCATTCTAAAACAATCTCATCGCTGCGATAACAACATTAGACCAATAAACAGTTACTAAAATATACTAAACCAATAAGATAACCTGTGAAGTAAATAAGTATATATAGACATTAAGTATATACAGGTACAAACGAAATGAGCTCAGTTCGATACCGTTATCAAAGTGAAAAATTAAAGTTACAAATTGCAGTTATGTGAAACAAATTACTGCCATGCGGCTTACAGCCAATTACAGTAAAAATTAATCAATTAATTATTATAACATAATGAAGGAAACGATATGATAAGAGACAGAAATAGATATGGTGCACGATAATAGATAACCTACAGCTGACTATCGGTAAGTTCGAAAAGCAAAAATGGTAAGTTCAGTAAACAAAAACGAGAAGTAACGGTAATAGGTACAATATAAGATAGCAAACCATCTCATGTCGGTTAACAGTAAGTTCATTAATTAAAATAATAAATATCGGTAATAGGTACGGTATAAGAAAGCAGACGACCCACAGTCGTTTATCGGTAAATTCATTAATTCAAACGGTAAATAACGATAATAGAGAAAATAAAAGATCATTAATTAAAAAAGGTAGACCCTACTTGTATCTAGTAGATTTGCAGACATGGAATCCAAGCTACATCTCTACCATGTGGTCGTATTACCTCGACAAAAGGTCTCTATCTGGCTAAATGGAACCGGGAAGCATTTTAAGATCCATTACAATTGTGCTATATTAGCCGCTTCTGATTGGTGGGTTAACGTCAGTTTCACGTTATTTACGGTCAAGTGAATTTATTCCGACATGCGCTACTAGTAGCGCAGTGGTAAGATTCTGTATTTGTGATACGGACGGCCCGCGTTGTCGGTGGCAAGCCTTTTTGTTTTTGTTTTTTTAAGGCTATGATTGTTTCTTTTTGTAAATTTGGGTTAGTTTTAATTAGTTTCGTTGGGTTGCAATTCGGAGCGAGCGAAGCGAGCGGAGGCCTATGCGTGAAGAGTTAACAGTACTTTAAATTCACGTTAACCCACCAATCAGAAGCGGCTAAGTTGTGTAGGGTTTTGAAGGATCTTATAATGCAACCGGGAACTCTCTAGGTCAACATAGAAAAGGCGGATGATGGACGTTCGGCCGCAAGGGAGGAAATTCTGTCCCACAGAAGGACACGCAAAGTTACGGCAAGTCACGGAAGGTCGTTCGTCTCACGGAAGGTCCCTAATTAAATTATAAATAATTTTCTCTATTTAATATTGACACACTAATATATAACAAACTTTTTTTTTATAGGAAGGGTAACCACCCTAGTCGTTAAACATATTTATCAGTATCAGACAATACGGCCGATAACTTCAGAAGCTACACCTGACAGTACGTTTGCCAATTAATTTCATCACAAAATCAAAGTGTAATTAGACCTAATGGTCAAAAATAACAACGAACATTTCAGATATTTTAAGCCGGTCGTCTTTTATATCCTACATTCAGCGATACTGGTGGATTGCACTCGGAAGTAAGGTATCAAGAGTATCGCCAACACAAATCGACCAGTAAAAGAGAAAATCGCACTACTGGATTTTGTAACAATTACAACGTTACACTGTTCCTTCTGGTTATGCCTGACGTCGCTATTAACTTGCCTACTTTAAATGGGAAACTCGTTACGTTATCGTATCTTTATGTCAAAAAGGTGTAGCACATTTGCATTTAAAGATCATTTACAGGCGTAGCCGACTATTTATCAAAATCGGCCTCTCCTATTGGTCGATCCATCTGTGTTCGTGATGCAATCAATTTGTCGCAAGAGCTCTCGTGATGTAGAGGTTTAGATAGTTGGGTCCCACCTGGAAGGCACGGGTTCGAACCCCGTTGCTTTTTTTTTTAAGATTATGTTTCTAAATAGTTTTTTCTTGATTTTGGGTATGTCTTGGGTTAGATTGGGTTAGCACCTGGTTAGTTTCCTTTTCTTGAGCCCCCGTAGCGAGCGAAGCGAGAGGAGGGCCATGCGGATCGACCAATAGGAGATGCCGATTTTGATATAGTCGGCTACGCCTGTAAAGGATCTTAAAATGCGTAGCATTTATGTTAGCAAATGCTACCCGCCTTGTCTTGGATGGTCAAGCAATGTACATCGGATAAGTCCTAACGTTATAATTATTATTCTTTTCATAATATATTATGCTTTGAATGTCTCTCCAGGGAAGAAACATATAACCCTTAAATGTTTTTGTTAAATGTTTACTTTTTTTAGAACATAATTTTGTTTTTATTAATTAAAGATTTCATAACTTAAACAAACATTAATTTATGGCAATACGCAATACAGCTTTCTTTCTACAAAACGTTGACAAAAATCATTAATCTCTTCTCTACGGTTATTAATAATAATAAGATAAACTATTTATATATCAATGTATCCAATGTATGTGCCCTTGTAACGATATATTTAGTTGGACGCTAATTTGTAGCGAAAGCTAGCTAAATATTAATTAATTAATCAAGTATGGCTTTGTGCGCCAATTTGTAATGAAATACTAGTTGTTCAAATGCATGGCGCCAGAGTTTCTAGAGACAATACGAACTGAATATGAATACTTAAATATAAATAACTATAAAGATAAAATTATCAGAAATTTTCTCTTATAATTCGCAATGTCTCACAGATCTCTATCCTGCGATAAATTAAAGAAATAAATTAAAAACAAATTATATATTAACTATTTAATTAAATTACAAACATGATTGATGGTATCATATGAAATGAACAAATTGACTTAGTAATGAAAATCTAAATTAATGGTAAAGATTTAAAAAATAATTGTGACAGATTAAAAAAAAAGGAATGAATGAAGCGTTATAATTGGCCTTTACAATATGTTTATCTTCTGATTGGCTATTAGCTTGTCCAATTATTCTGTAACCATGCGATCGTATTGGGACCTCTACTGGAACCGTTTCTGCCTGTTTCCAAGTTAGTATTTACTGGGTTGATCGAGGACTTATTGGTTCACGAAGTATCGATTCCCTTGAAACACTTTGTACAGCAAGTGGACGGACACCTGCTACTTGCCAAGCACGGTGTTTTTTCCAGCCAATTCGGGGATGTTGAGTACATGCAAGAGTAAATAAACTAGTCTTAGACCAATTTTTATCGCTAATTAAATGATAACTAAGGAAAAATCATGTGAACATCAGTGACACTGTTTAACACATGAGGAAGCAATCAACAATTTGAACTTGAATTACAATGTTAAGTTGAGTAAAAATTATAAATAACTACTGTTACTCAAGATATCCTTTTCTTTACTTTAAATTATGAAATTCAAAAGAAAATAATGACTGAAATTTAAAATTCAAAAGAAAATAATGGAATGACGTTCCAATTCAGTGACTCTCGGTAAATCTAAATAAAACATAACTTGAATTAGATAATAAATAGAAAAATAGAGGTACAACCTCTAATAACGCGTCTTACAACTCAAATAAGTAATTGCTATTACTTTTATTTCGCCTTTGGCACATAAACGAAAATTGAGCGCTATTGCGCCTCAATTTAATTTAAGAGAAAGATAATATAATCACCACTTCGCATTCGAGATAGAAATTTAGATAACAGATAAAAAAACCAGATAAATTTACATATGTGAGATTAACCTCTCATAAATGCAAAGTAATGTCGGTACATCAGTGTTGAGACGAGACAGGGCGAGTGCTAATAGTTATATACTTGATGTAACAAATAAACTGAAAATGTAATTAAATAAGCCTGAAAAAAATTAAAACCAGCAATACTATGAGGGAAAATTCGGAGAAATTCTACTGAATATTCAATTTACTACCTTTGCAGGAATATATAGAATTTACTCCGAGTATTTACCCAAACAATACTGTTCAATTTAAATGAAAATACGGAAAATAATGTGCGTGACCACTAAACGATGAAATAATTACGTTCTCCATAAATTGGGACTAAGCCTCTTTCAAATTACATGAATTTGATTAATGAGAGACGCAAATATTCACCAATAAATCGGTATTATTACACAAGAGTCACGACAATAATTAAAAATTAATGAAGATGTAAGCTATTTAAAAATGGAATATAACAATGCTAAATTCTTGCTTAAGTCGAATAAGACTAAACGAATCATAAACAAATATTAATTATGTATTTAAAAATGAAAGAATTAGTTAAATAAACTGCAAGATGAATTAAATATTTCAAGATTAAAAAATTAACACTCACCCATCGGCGTCTCGACACAAGATACCCGATCCGACAAAATATGCTTGTCGGTGTATTATTGACTAATTTATATCATGTGATTACCACTATAACTTACGCAGCGTCAAGCCATAGAAATACCCAATATTAAATATAGTAAACTATAGTAAATTAAATTCATGAATTGTAGGTATAAAATAGCGTACTGCGCTCCCAAAATTGCCAACCACACGAAATAAACCCATTCGTAAATAGATGTCACTGGCGACCTAAATATTAAATATCGAAAATCATTCGCAATTGAATTGAAATTTTTAGTGTAGCGGAATAAGCATATATTCCGTTACACCCTTACACTATGCTATACGCTCGAAACATTCACATTACTCATACGGAAACCATATGCATACTACCTAGTATACATACACATACTAAAGGTAATTTGTAACATGTTGAGAGCGTAGCGGGCAAGATCTGACCAGGACGTATATAATATATGTAAATTTCAAGATAACCCCACCGAGATTACGCCACAAGGTTCTTTTGAAGGGTTGTTGTCTGGAAGGAGTCTTTTCGTGTCCCGTAGGCTCTGTTGGTGTCCCGTAGGAAATTTTTACCCTTTGTTGTGTTTTGTATTCCTTAAGGATCTTACCACCCTTAGCCCAATTTGTTATTTGATTATCTTACAAATGCCTTTTTCTCGACTTCAATATGCAATATGCAATTCTTTGGAAAACACAGGCTCCAGAGTATAAACAATACAAGCGTTATTCGATTGTTTTTAGGAGATAGTTCCCAGCCCGAACCTAATCAAGATCGCGCAATTTACGAGAATCTGATCACACTAAAGCTTGAAAGTTTGACCCTCCTTAAAATGATGTCTTAGCTATTTAAATCGTAAAAAAAATTAAGTGAAACTAAAGAATTTACTTATATGTAAGGAAGTCGTCTCGACTCCCCAGCGAGTTGCGCCTGTGGCTGGAGTTTTATGATTTGTTCTTAATTTCATTTGGCTCAGGAAAATTATTGAGATGCTCAATTTCTCGGATAATTGAGGAACTATACAAAGTGTAGCTGAAGCGAGTGTATGTCAGAATATGTGGAAATTTAAATGGGAAACCAGTCTCAAGGTTTGGCGAGTGAAATTGGACCAGTCTCTAGCCAAAATGAGTGAATCCGATATGTGGAAATTTGGAGGGGGAAACCCGTCTCAAGCTTTGGCGAGTGGAATTGAACCAGTTTCTAGCTAAAACGAATGGATTTTAAAGACTCCACTCTGCTTCTTCCTGTGGGCTTTTTATATGAACAAGTTAAAAAGTGTGGCGCATGGATTCCCGATTCTCAGCGCCCGGTTTGATTCCTTTTGGCTGCTTCTCGAAGATTTCCATGTAAAAGTGCGTTTTAAAAGATTTTTTATAATACCGAGTGTATTCCAATTTTGTCGGCGAATTTTATTGTTTTATAACTTTTCTTTGTATACTTAGGGTCGACCTGTTTCAGTCCCTTTGAATATATACCGATTCAATTAATCATGTGTGATTATTTTTATCATTTGAATAAAGAACATTTATTTTAATTGTGTTGGGGGTTTTACTGCTAACTGGCTTCCCAGTGTTTTACTTGAAAATTAATTTTTAAATCTATTAGCAACATTCTAGGTTTCGTAATTTACTAGAGTATATAATTAAAAGTGCTTTTTTAAATTACGTGGCGCCTTTTAAGTGTACAAAGGTCAAATACCAACATCCGAAGTCTCCGCATTAAATGTTAGCTATTTGCAATTTTCTGTGGCGAAATAGCGCCACAAAGAAAGGTATTTAACCGTCACATGTATCATATCGTCCCTAAATTCACAAAGTTGAGTATATGGTTGAATCTAAGTTTTCAGGAAACGCTTTTAAAGTTTGGGATGGGTATTATAAGTTGGCACATTCTAGAAATCTTATGAAAGCTAATTGTTTTCTTATTACATTTATGCAAAAACAACATCTTAACATGCCCTAGGTGAATTTACATATAGTCATGAAATTATTATTTATCTGAATCAACTGAACATGGTACATTTTTATAATATTCTTGAACTCTTATTATGAGTGCAGATATCTCACAAAGAGATTTTAAAGCATTATATTTCTATTCAGCATCTCTACATATGCTAGTAAAACTTCAATATTATCGTTAAACAAGTAAAACTAAGTAACTTATGCAAGTTTGCTTTATCTACTTGATGAAAAAGTCCACATAAGTCAATGGTATTACCATATTTCTCACCTGGAAATTATTCATTTCGACTCTACATGTAATATGTGATTTATGAATTGCCTAATTAAGATAGAATAGAAATATAATGTATATGCGTAGAGGAAATGTGGGTTAGTTTGGGTTAGTAATGTAAATGCGAAGGGGAAATGTCATATTTTTCCTGTTAAATAAAGAAATATGTGCCTACGTCAATAAATGTAAAAAATGCAAAACAATGGTTCAGCAAAATAAGGCCCAAGGTAAGGTCTAAATATTAATTTAACTAATTGCTTAAGAGAATTAATTTTAAAATGCTTAAGTTACGTTGAATGTTCCGTAAAAAGTAAAAAACAGACTTAAAGAGCTGAATAAATAGTGTATCTTGTCACTTGAAGCTCTTCCACTTTGATTAAGGTTCTTTTTTATTTAAATTTCGTGGGTCGTAGAAATCCCCTTTATTTTTCTCTATTTCTCTAAGCCGGCCGGACCAATTCAGATGTAAATTGAAAAAAGGTAGCCTAGCGAAAGAAACAAATTGTTTTCGAAAATTAGCATATGTACTCTGTTAAACCGGCGCGGCGAGCCTCCCAGCAAAACTTTCCGCAGTATTAGGAAAACCAGTTCTTAATGAATATCATATAGAGTCTCCACGAACAATATGCAACTCATAT